>JANHFT010006577.1:282713-303115 GCA_032467955.1 Pseudoxenodon macrops | reverse complement strand
GTGTGTGTGTGTGTGTGTGTGTGTGTGTGTGTGTGTGTGTGTGTGTGTGTGTGTGTGTGTGTGTGTGTGTAAATCAATCTTTCTAATTTTATGAAACTCTGGTTTATTTTATCAACAAGACATTATTTTAAGTCATGAATCCAATATTATGTTTATGGTCCTGATGTGACCCAAATATAAGTTCTAATTCAAATTTTTTCCAGTTTGGTGAATGTGTGACTCTTAAATAATGGCAGGCATACTAAGGAGATATTTATGTCATCCTACATCCTGTTTATCACAAGCTATTTAGGCAACTTGGTGCTGTCCAGATATTTTGGATTGTTGCTTCCTTATCCTTAACCCGTGGTCAGAGTGATTCGATGGACACTGAATAATTTTTTTTCAGAATCTGTCTCACCCCCTCCCTCTCTTTTAAACAGCCAACAGCATTTCCTTTTTAATAAGAACAATAAAAGATCCTCCTCCTATTTTTACATGTTATGTCATCCTTTCTTTCAAAGGGGTTTAATTACAGGATCAAGAAGGTTTGCAAGTTTGAACTCTGAGAACACAAGAATAGTGAGTGAAGTTTTCAAACCCACAAACTCTGTGAGGTTCTCCCACCCTTAGTCTGGAACAACAAAAAGATGAATGTACAAGAAATGTCTGTTAAGGGTTTTTGATCATCTGCAACTGGTTATTCCATAATATAGCCCTCTAATAAATGGCATTGCCCCCAGAAGTCTGCTTTGTTAAAAGGGCTGCATTTGCTACATCTGCTGCATCTATTTCATTACATCTTTGCATCAGTTTTCGAAAGGACTGTCCTATAAAACATAACCCAAATCTTAAAACTAAATATTTTTCTGGTGACCAATTCACACACGCCACTTCTTTGTATAATCTTCCAACTTTTCAGCAAAGACAGAGCTGAAAAAGATTGTCTCCAAGATTATTCCACAATACACGGATTCCCTCGTTGACTTAGTTATGTGTGATGGGAGAAGAAAGTCAATCCAATTGATTGGCTGCAATGCTCACCAGCAATTGGGAAAAGGGTTCTCATATCTCTCTTGCAGGATGTTTGTGTGTTGAAACAGGACTGTCTACTAAGAATTTAAATGCTGAACCAGTCTGATCTTATGTTTTTAATCTACAGAAATTAGCGACATAAATTTTCCATGGCTGGAGCCAAACATGTTTATCTACTTCACCCACAAGGCACACTGTTGATCTCCCATGCCTACTTACAAAGGCATTTGAAAGCTGCCAATGCTTTCATTAAATGTTAAAAGCAGCATTGCCGCCATATGCTGCAAATTCTATGTCTTTTATGTATGCATGTGAAGATGCAATGCCTGAAGGAAAGGGCTAGTTTGCAATGGCACAACACCACTTGACATCACCCTACCTGTCTTTGTCCCTCTGCAGAGGTTGCTGCCTGCTTAGCCAATAAATCCAATACTTATCCGAAAGATGGATGCAGAACATCCAACATCCTTAAACCCAGTTTAGAACATCCACAGAATCACCTTTGGGGTAAGTGGACATGGAAGAAAAGAGTTCTCAAAACTTGATTCAGTGCCAGGTTTTGCTTGCCCCCGTGTCAAATTGAAACGAGACGAGCAAGCAGGAAGAAGCTGTTTTTGATAGTGACATAATATTTATAAGCATCCTTCTCAGCAAGAAAACTTCATGCAGTCATCTTTATGACCTTTTCAGCGCTGACTATAAAATTGTACCTGTTAAGTACATAAGTCTCCTAGACTCCATTAGAGAAACTTGTGTTTTAGTTTGAATAGTTTTCTTTACTGAGGTTGAATTTTCACTGTTGAATTGATAGGTTGCCGCTGTTTTGTTTGCAGAAGCAGCAATTTAAGTTAACGGAGAACAAAATTATTAAAAAAAATTTTTTTTTAAAGAACTTCACAGGCTGGTTAAATGCTGACCACATATTACTTAATAAATCTGAACTCAGACTTATTAAGCTAGTTATTTATGGTTTGCTTTTCTTCTTAGTGGACCTTGTAGTGAATCAGTGGATTATATTTCACATTGTAATTAAAGAACTAATATAACGGCTTAAAGAAAAAGTTGTGATTTGTACTGGAAGAAATCCCCTCTCAGTCAGAATCTCTGTAGACCAGCCTTAGCAAGTGACCAATAGTCTTATTTACAAAAATGGACAATGATTCTGGCTTACCTGATAAGATTGATATTATCCTATTGAGATAGAAATAAATGAATCCATCACAATAGGTGTCACTGATTGTATTATTTATGTCCATAGTTTGCTAAATAGACACTTTTTTTTACCTGCCTTCCAATTAGGATCTTCAGTGACTAGAGAAGGAGTGTCAAACTGGTGGCTCGCAGGCCAGATGCATCACACACAGGCCACGCCTACCCCAGCTCCGTGAAGGCAAAAAACATTGTGATACGTGACGTGACATCAACATGATGTGGCGAGTTTGACCCCAATGGACTAGAACAGGGGTCGGCAACCTTTAGCACTCAAAGAGCCACTCGCGGCCATTTCCCACAGAAAAAAAAAACAGTCAGAGCCACAAAACCTGGGTGGGCATGGCCAACTCAATGTCATTCACTCTCACCCAGTCACATGAACCCCCCCCCCAGCCATGCCTACCCAGGTATTGTAGCTCCGTGTTTTGTATGGGAAATAGGTAAGACCCTCATCTCTTTCTCCATCTAACTCCCTCTCCCTCCCTCTTACCTTTCTCTTATCTGTCTTTTTTTCTCTTTATTTCCCTCTCATTTTTCTCTCTTTTTTTCTCTCCCCACTTTTCTTTCTGTCTCTCTCTCTCTCTCTATGTCTGTGAGTGTGTGTTTGTGTGTGTGTGTGTGTATGTGTGTCGCTGCTGATCTCTATTGCTCCCTCCCCCTCCCCCTGTTCTTACTGTCGGAAAACCCTTGCACCTGTCCATGCTCTTCTTGGGGTTTGTTACAAGTTGGTTTGATGATGGGACAGGGAGCCATGGCAGAGGGCCCAAAGAGCCGCATGCAGCTCTGGAATCGCAGGTTGCCGAGCCCCAGACTGGAGCTATATCTAATATTTTAAAAAATATTTCCAAGCATCATTTGCTTTGTTTCTGCTGGGGAATAATATTGTAAAGTATTAATGCCATAGCTAGCTGTAAAAAAATAATATACCAAACAAAAAGAATACACAAGCAATGAATATACAATGCAACAACAAAATGCAGAATCTCAAATAAAGGGAATTAATGTCTTTTCAATGAAAACTAATTATTTCATGCTGTGCCTAGCTATTGTCATTAGAAGTCCTTTATGGTTTTATCCATGCAAGACCCACTGAATATATTGTGTCGAAGTTCTAAGGCTGCAATACACTCTAACCTTAGAGCCATGATGGCAAACCTATATCTGCCTGCACAGGAACCATTACCGTAGATCAGCTCCAGCATGCATGCGGGTGCTGGCCAGCTGATTTTCGGCTGGCCACGCTGCCCTCCCTTCCCAGGAGTCTCTACGTGGCCCATTTTGAGGTAAGTAAAGGGCTCACGTGGAGGCTCTCGGAGGGCATTTCTGGCTTCCGGAGGGCCTCTGGGCAGTGTGGGGGAGGCCATTTTCACCTTCTGCAGCCTCCAGGAAAGCCTTTGGAGGCTGCGGAGGGCGAAAACCAGGCGTTCTGGGTCCACTGGAAGTTTGGAAATGGATCATTTCCAGCTTCTGTAACACCTCTAGGGGGGTAGGGGAGGCCATTTTCGTCCTCCCCAGGCTCCTAGAAAGCCTCTGGAGCCTTGGGAGGCAAAAAATGACCCTACTGGGTCCACCATGCCATTGCGTGCCAAAAGCGGGAGACTGCGAGGGGGGTCGCATGCGCCGGGGCAGGGTACATTGAATTATGGGTGTGGCAATACACACATGCGACACCCCCCCCCCCACGCGGCCCACGCTTTTGGCACACAACGGTAAAAGGTTAGCCATCACTGCCTTAGAGCAACTAAAATTACTGATGATCAGAAGCAGATAAGCAACCAAAATCCCATGTTTATTAAGGCTACTTGAAACAAAACACAGCAGAAACAACCAGTTTTCAACACTAAAAGCCTTTGCCAAATCATAGAAAGTGTGGTACATTTCAAAGCTGATTAAATGGGGTCAAACGATTCCATTTTACTTACTTACTTGAATTACTTTTTGATTGCCACCTTAAAGCTGAAATTCTTTGGACAATTCACAAAATTGAGATTGAAACCTCACCCAAAAGAATAAAACATGTTAAAAACAACCTCAAAAGACAATATGAGAAAAACAAACAGTGAAAAACAAAGAAAGTGTGCAGCTGCAAGAGTAACTTAGAAAAATATTAACATATTTTGAAAACCAAAGTATAAATTCTGGAAAAAATAACCTCTTCCTCCAAGTAACACAAGGCTCTGATATTGCTTAACATTGCCAAATCAGTCAAGGTTGGTTAGATAGAATAGAATTCTTTATTGGCCAAGTGTGATTGGACACACAAGGAATTTGCCTCTGGTGCATAAGCTCTCAGTGTACATACAAGCAATAAGTGATAAATCATTATCATAGTCATCGTAAAAATGCATTCATCATAATCATAAGATACAACACTTAATGATAGTCATAGGATACTAAATAAGCAATCAACATAAATCATACTAGGATACTCAATAAAACAATATAAATCGTAAGATACAAGCCACAAAGTTATAAGAAGATGAGGAGATAGATAATAAGAAAGATGAGAAGAAGAATAGTAATACAGCCTTACTAAATAGTTTGACATTGTAGGAATTAGTTGTTTAATGGAATGATGGCATGAAACCCCTACTGTAAAGCCCACCTAAATATTACACTTTTTAAAATTAGTACTATCAATTCTGGAGATCTCATTTGCGCAAACAGTCTGGAATTGGCCCTGAGTAGAGCCATTTTTGGACTATCAATCACATTTGGATACGATCACATTTCTCTGCTGTTCTTGCTCTTCTCAATTATCCATTCAATAGTATACCAGAAGATTTTGCAATTATAGTAAATTAATGTAATATGGTTATAATACTAAGAGAGGCCAGGAAACAAATAGTAAAACAGGTGAATACGTACAAACTGTGTCGCTGGTACCAACAATTTTGATGAGAGCTTGTTTTGCATCAGAAAAATAACGACACATATGCTATGTCACTCTAGATGGATTTCCATAGTTAGTTCTTCTTTTAAAATGATTTTAAGTACTCATATTATACTTGGTTGATTATTATTTTTTTGGTCTATGATTATATTTTAATACATTAAATCTTAATTATATCCTCCTTGTACCAGTTATCAATATGTTGTAATTGTTTAATTGTGTTTCTTTTTAAAGTTATTCTGTAACCTCCAAAGGGAATTTTTCTCATTGCCAGCTTAGAAATATTACGAACAAATAACCTTCATTGGAACCTCTATTTCTTATAGCATTGCTCAGTTCTGAAGCACAGGAAACAGTTCTTCACATAGAGTTTGAAGCGGTTGGGCCAAATTTAATATCTGCTTTGCAGGACTCTGCTTAGAAAGCAAACTATGGCTTTGCTTATTTCACCTCTATTGTTTATATTTAAAACTCCCCTAGAGCAATATAAAGATATTCCACCCAGAACAAATGAAAACTTATAGGACAGCTAAAACCTATGGTGTTTCCCAATTATTGTGGATGATATAAACATCAATCAGGGCAAAGGTTAGGGATAAATTTTAGCCAATTAAATCAGCAGCAGACTCTGTAAGATTCCAGGTAGGGAAGAGATTGTCCTGAAAAACAACAACAGAGACTTGAGGGAATAATATTACAGTGTTTTTAAATAGAAGCTGTGGTTTCTCTTAACATCAGCAGGCATTGTATTTATGAGTCAAAGAAACAGCTCTGTAGATCTTAGAATTAAAAATGAAAAGGCTTGAGAAGTTATCATTGATCTAATTATACCTCAGCCAGTTTGTAGAGATGGGGATGAATCTCTTTGTTGAAATTCACAAATATATAAATACCAGGAAGCTTTGAAAGACTTGCAGGAGACACTCATTTAACTTTAAACTGTCTGAAGAAGGAAAGATCAAACAAAGCCTTGAAAAATAGCAATGGTAGGCCAGAGAATTATAAACAAGAGGTTTATAAATAGTCATGGTATTGAAAGCCGTGTTCCCATTTTCAGAAGAGTTTCATAATATGCAGTATTTAACATTTTTCATAACTCTTATGGGATTATGGAACTTCTAATTGGAGATCAAAATTATGATCTATGCAAAAAAAAATATTCCCCACCAATTGTGCTTTTAATGCTTTACATTTAAGCAGCTGCCCATCAACTCTAACATACAAGACAGGAATACTGTCATTCACCACTAGGCCTGTGATGGCGAACCTATGGCAGGCATGCCAGAGGTGGCATGTAGCGCTCTCTCTGTGGACATGCACACCATCGCCAGCTGCTCTTCTGGTTTTCGGCACGCACAATGCACGCCAGCCAACTGGTCTTTGCGGGCGCCAGAGCACCAGAAAATGGCCTGAAAAAGGTGAAAAAACATATCATTTTTCAGGCCAAAAACAACCAAAAAATGCCCCCAAAACAGCCTGAAAATGGCTCGAAAACAGCCCCTAAAATGGCCCAAAAACAGCATGTGTTTTGACTGTTTTTCATGCTCCAGTGCCTGTGAAGACCAGCTGGCTAGTGAGCATGCACGTGTCAGAAATGCATGTCCCAGTTGGGCACTCGGTGCCGAAAAGGTTCACCATCAATGCACTAGACCATTATTACTTGGCTTTAGGGTATCATTTGTACATTACATGGTACATGGTAATTGTAATTGTACATGGATTTACAGTCCATGTAGTGACTCTTGAAATCTCTCAGGATAGCAGAGCTTGGACAGTAGAGCTTAATGATGAGGGCAATTGTAAATCCAAGATGTCAATCAGAGGTGGGTTCCTACCAGTTCGGAACGGTTCTATAAGTAGGTAGTAAGCCGCTGGTGATGTCACAGAACCGGTTCTGGTCCCTGGACGCCACTATCTTTTATTTGGAAAAAAATGTTTTTTAATTTTTTCCGGTTTCTTTTTTCTTCTGCGCATGCGCAGAAACCGAGTTTCTGGCACTGCGCATGTGTCACCATCTTGTTTTTGGCCTTTTTTTTATTGTTTGAATTTTTTTCTACTGTGCAGGCGCGCACCCATGAGGCAGAGAACAGGCGATGAAGTAAGTTTGAACGTACCCCTGATGTGGATCCAATTGTTACAACCCCTTTCCTTGTGAGTCAGAATTCATGCAGTTCCCACGTGTTTTGCAAAATATCCACCACAGGTGATTTCAAGCCAATGTCCTATGAGGTAAATATTAGCACCACTCATTGGACTGTGAATAAATGTTAGCATTTTTAAAATATCTATATGGAAAATGGCTTCATTCCTCTTCATAATAGCCTTTCAATTTTTTTTATTTCTTTTTGATACATTGATCCTAATCAAAGTAGCACAGAAACAATTTGCACCTGTTTCAATATCAACAGGCATTGTTTAATGAAGATGTACTCTTTGCAGTGCCTGGTAGAAGAGTTCAAGTTATTTCTTCTCTTTTTTAATAACTTTTCTAGATAAGGAAAGGACTAAGAAAACACAAGAAGGTTATGAAAATTGGGAGTCCAGTAGCACCATTTCAGTCTAAAATAATAATTTAATAATATTTTTTATTACTAGCACATGCTTTTGGTGAGCTATAGCTCACTTCATCAGGTGCATAGTGATTAAAACAAAGTAAGATTTACACTGATATGTAGTGAGAGGGGGACAGGGAACACAAGGTGGTTATGCATATTCATTTTAATCCCACAAGTCTACATATTGTTCCATTATTTCTATTATCTTGATTTAGACTTTAGTGTTCCACTATTTAAATCTCAATTTTGAAAACCATGAACAGTCTGTCAAATCACAGTGATTACAGAACATTTTCTTACTGATCTTCTTGAATGGGGTTGTGATGTTAGGAAACTTTGTGATATGGCACACATGTTGCTATATTTAAATCCTCTATGTAGAAATCTATCAATCCCTTATTGTAGCTTTCATAACATTTGCATTATAATAAATCTATATAAGGATGTTTATAGACAATTATAAACAGAAGTGGTTTTATTATTTGACAACACAGACAGAAACAATAATTTAAGATATTGTGTTTAACATATCCTTTGAATCATGAGATATAAAAAGAAATAATATATTTAAACAAACAAATTTCATAATCATGAACTGTAATCCCCACTTGATTCTTATTTCAGATCTAATCTAATTTCTGGATAAATCAAGTAAAGCAGACATGCTTAAATTCATGAAAATATTTTCTTTAAAATATACCTCAGCCCAGTTGCAGTAAACAAGTATAAGGCTGTAAATTTTGGTATAGCCTTCAAAAGGAAGTATATGAAGCATTGAATGTTTGAATGAAGAGGTTTTTGGTTTGTCATATATCTTACCTTTCAATTATGACACCAGGAGTTAAAACCTACTTATTGTTACTTGATCAACAAATAGTAGTCAGTGAATCTCCATGGCTCCATGTTTCTGAACATCTTTGGATGAATTTCAAATGTGAGACACCAAAATTTGGTACACCAATGTCATCTTGTTTTGATACACCTAGAAAATAAAATGAAAAGAAATGGCAGTAGTTCAAGGTCATTTGTTATACATCCAATTAATCTACTGCCTAAAATCTTTATGGACTCTAGAGATAACATGGATGGAAAAAAACCAAGGATGAGAACAGTCCAAATCTTCGAATTCCTCTCTATAATAATTATGAATCAAGTATCACATGTATAGTTTTGCCTTTGGGAAGTCTCAAAGGCAATTAAAATGAAACTTTGATTTAACTATTAAAATTTATCACATAAAATTCATCACAATGATTGTACTCAACTCTACCGTATTTCCTGGCATATCTTTCCTCTCTTAGCTGGTTGAGCACTACTACTTTAGACTCTAACAATTGGATATCTTCATTTGCAACTGATATCTCCCAAAATTAAAATAAATCTTATGGGGAACTAAAAGCTATCTGAGTTAAAACAATTTTCTTTATGTTCAACTAGATGATTGAGGTTTGTGGTTATTGGGTCTTTTTTTTTTAGTGGCCTAATAAGACTTAAATAGATTATAGTTATTGCATTATTATATATTTGGTCCTCAGAAATTACTCATAATTTAAAAGAATAGTAGGATTGGACTGCTGACTATTTTGAATCCCTCTGTTAAGGGTGTAGTGATACTGTGACATAAAACCACACCCAACAGGTGTTGCCTAAGTTTGCTTATGAAGCATCTTGAGAGATTCAGCAAAATATTGTGACACTAGGAGCTGGTTTCTATAGAATCCTTCTGAGTAAAACACAGAGCAATGAGCTAACCAAAGTTCTATCATGAAGCCAAAACCTGAAACAATTAATAAAATCCACAAATTTAATTTTTAAGAATTAAGAAATAACTTTGGGGACTATATACAACCATAATAAAATAATGTGTTTGGAAACGGGCTTTCTTAAGACCCTGAGAGATGTTTAAGGAAAAGTTCTGCTGAGACTTTTGTCTTACTGCCCTTCGTTCAATGTAATGTTTTTCAGTGTATTCAGTGAAATAAATTCATGTCTAATAGTCTTTGAGATATGGAGTGGAGTTTTCTTTTCCCTCACAGTGATCAATTAACCAATGTCTGAGCTAGAAGTGTTGGAAACTGGTGGAAGTGGGGAAGTATGGAGCTTGACTCACAATCACTGGCAATTCATAGCAAATGAGAACCAGAAACTATTATACAGCATGTACAAAAACAATGACTATAAACAGATAGTATCACCTCTCAGACATTTTAGCCCAACTTTTTTTCTGATTTTCATATGAAATGACAGAGATGTTACTATTTAGTATTAGTGCCAAGACATCAGAGGAGCTAATTCTAATTCCAAATTAAGAGATTAAATTGAAAATTAAATTCTAAGGTGCTTAAATTAGTTAATTCATGATTAAAAATACACTTCCTAGAAGCTGTGCTGTGAGCTGCTCAACGCTTAGTGATTAAAAAAAACAAACCATACTGGTAGAATTTGCAATGTGTGGGAGAAGGAATACAAGTGAGACAGATAAATTGGAGAGTGGTATATTTTGGGTCTATAATCACCCCGATATGGGTTATAATAAGTGCCAAACATATTGACCTTTGCTTTTGGTACTGTCTTAAAAGGAATCTGACAATAATACTCTGTCCCTATTAATGTGGCTTTCACAGTCCTACAACACAATGTAAGTATCTTCACTGTAAGCTTCCTAGAGTCATTAGGAGTCAACCAGCCTATAAACTGTATAAATAAACAAATGCAATTGATTTAGAATAATTTAAATACTTGTTATTTTATTGTCTCACTCAAAAGTTTCTGCTCAATACCAGGAAATGCTAGAAGATCTCTTCATAGGATAAGAGAATTCTTAAGTTCTGTAGGTTGCCTTGTATTTACCACTAATATAACACCATGCTCTTCTTGATAATATCACATATTACAACTTTCAGGTTTGTTGTTTATGGAGCATAATTTTCCAGTACCTGTGATAAACAATCACAATTTCCTAATTACTTAGGAAACTGTGATAGTTTGTGGGTGATAATTATGAATGCTTTTGTGTCACTTCATTTGTAAGAATTTTATTCTGTACATTCTGATATAAATAAATATAAAATTCTAAATGACAATGCAAGGAAAGATTCCAAAGCCTAAATAAATATAATATTTTTTATAAAAAATAAATTATGTATGTGTTGGTATTAATGGACAAACTTAGATTTTATACAGCTACACACTTTTGCCTCTCAAAAGTCCATCATTTTGTATTGATTTAGTAGAAAAGGCTGCTTGATAAATTGTCATTAGGAGTTGAGTTTACAATACTTTCTCCTTTTCTGACTCTGATCATGTTAACTGATACTGTATTTCACAACACCCAATGCCAAGTCATCAATTCATTTGATGCTGTCAGTCTCATGTTCTGAAAAAAATGTGGGTGGATGGGAGTGGAGCAGTGGAGTGAAGTAATCCAGACTTTGCTTTTCACATATTGTCCAATCTGAACAATTTCTGAAAATTCCTAATGAACATAGTTGACTAATCTAATGAATTGGGTTTCTTGTAATGCCATTTGGTAAGCAATTGATTGTCATTCAGTTATCCCAGAAATTCCCAGAGGATGCAGTGTCATCATTTTTTAAAATGTCAGTGCTTTCCTTTCTCCTTTCATGTTTGAAAGTCTTCAATTTAATAGTTAAAGTTCTAGTATGTTTGTGAGGATCAGTTGAGGAATTGGTGTATGACTGACTGTTCCCAGAAATATTATACAGATACTTTTATGGTTTCCACCAATGTTTGTACTCATGGGCTCTTTCTTAGAAGATATCACTAATAGCATATCTATTCATTGGGCCCTCTAGATAGTAATCTATAAATATGTGATACACATAGCCATTATTTTTACAAAATAAAATTATAATATGTGAAGCATCTGTGAAAGTTAGATGAGAGGTACCTCTTAAAAGGGGCCCTTTTTATGCTTTTAGAATAATTGGAATCCCATCAGAATTAAACAATTATCTGACCTAATAACACTTGCTATTCAGTGAAAAGGTCTAGTCATAACCTAATCCTTCATAAAATTCCATCATACAACAAACTAATTCTGTAACACTGGACAACATTCATATTTCTGTCGTATGAAGTTGGTCCCTTGCTGTCCTCCCCCCTGTATGTTTTACTACACCACCAGAATCTGTTCCAGATTATCCCATAATCCTCCAGAAGAGATTTGAGGATGAGAAGAAGCATGCAGTATCATTTGTTTAGCAGATAAATATGGCTGATCCCATCCACGATCTTCTCAGTGGGTTCACCTACTGTTGTCTACATATAAACTTTTATCTTTGGCAGTGACAGATGCTGTTGTTATTTTATTTTTTGACTTTTACTTTTCCAAGCTGTTTCTTTTATTTAAAAAAATGGTTTTGGCTCCTTTATCAAGCATGGGGTTGTTGTTTGAATCCTTTTGAAGTTTCTCTAGTGAACTGTTTGCCGCCCCAGTTCAGACATTGCTTGCATTAAAAGTTCAAAACAAACTCCCAACAATAGCAGATGAAAATTGTAACCATCTAACATCTGCAAGAAGGAGGGGGTCCCGAAGAAAAACTATTAAAGTTACTATATATGGCAAAGAGGGAAAAGTAACACACCATCAAAGGAATTTTTTTTGTTTTGATACAAAGTTTTATATTAAAATTTGAACTTTACTTTGTCTCTCAGATATGTACGGTAGATGAACATGGTGAAGGAAGGATGCATATGAAGTCTTTGGCTGACATCAGAAAAGGAACTTGATTTGAAGGCAGAAAATAGAGCTACCAAAAATTCGGAGGTGGTGCCTATGTCTTTTTGTTGCCATCTACTAAGTGCCTTGATTTATGCAGCCAAGATTCTCTACAGGTCTGTGACTCAGATGAGGGCATGTTATTTAAATGAATTAAGATGTCCTCTTCTTCCGAACATGAGACCACAAGAAGAAGGGTAGTCTACCTGGTGCTTTGCAGATGATTTGGAGTATAATGCTCAAAATGTCCTTGTCAGCTTCAACCTCAACAATACACGAGCACACAATACATACAAACTTAAAATAAACAGTTCCAAACTTGATTGCAGAAAATACGACTTCAGCAACAGAGTGGTCAATGCCTGGAATGAACTACCTGACTCTGTGGTTTCATCCTCAAAATTTTAACCTTAGACTCTCTACTATTGACCTCACCCCATTCCTAAGAGGTCTGTAAGAGACGTGCATAAGCGCACCAGTGTGCCTACCGTCCCTGTCCTAATGTTCCCTTTTATTGATATCCATTTCATGTATTCAAATCATGTTTATACATATGTTATCTAATATGTGCTTGACAATAAATAAATAAATAAATAAATAAATAAACAAACAAACAAACAAACAAACAAACAAACAAATAAATAAATAAATAAATAAACAAACAAACAAACAAACAAATCAATCAATCAATCAATCAATCAATCAATCAATCCCAATCATTGACTAGCTCAACTTAACTTGAAGACATCATAAGCAACTTATGGAAGCAGGAATAAATGAAGAGGATAGCAATTGCTCAGCAGAAAAAGTTGATCAAATTGATAAAACACGAAATACTTATATTTACCAAATGATATCATGTAATGGCATGGGAAGATTTTGTAATCAGCCATGAACATTTTTGACAGAAAAAAAGAAAGAATTAAACATGAACCTAATGAACTATGTTGGATCCATATCTTATTTTTCATGTATAGAAATTTTTTAAGTGCTTCAGAATTTCCATGCCACCTTAGAAAAGTTAAGGGCAAAAATCTTCCATCTTCTAGGTTTATCTGAATTTCACTCCTGCATTATTGTCCATAAGACAAATTGCTGATTTTGCATCCAATGTGGCAAGCAAAATTGGACAGAATATTTTTACCAGTTGCAAAGTCAATTATGTTCTAATCAGATCTACAAAAATTAAATCATACTGTACTTTCTTGAAAGTTCAATATACTTGCACTATGGTAATAAAGAAAGAACAATTTATGAGAGCAAATGTTTTCTAGAGTTTAGACATATTTTGTCATTGGTTTTTTCCTATGGGCGTAATTCTATTGTTTTTCTGTTTGTGTAGATTTGTAAACCTCTATGGCATAGTATTTGAACAAAAGTGTGAGAATAATTTTAGTGAAAAAAAGGTTTTAATCCATTATTTTTACATGTGTGTCAATACTGTTTTATTTCTGATGAGATTTTCTTGAAAAAAAATATTTTGCTGCAATGATTGTTTATGTGCTTACGTTTATGATACTTGTTGCCAGATGATTAACCTCTTAGGCCTTCTCTAGCAATGGTAGAAGATGATACCTGTCAACATGTGGCACAAATAAGTTAATTGCTAAATTTAGATTTATGGCTGTCCTGATTAGATATTGGAGTGCCAAGTCAAGCTTTTGGAATTCTGATATGTGAATGTAAGTGACATCCTATCCTAATGCAACTGTTATTTAGTGACATTTCCTTGAGCATAAATGTAGTTGGGATTACCCCATAGAAATATTAGCATATTCACAAACCAAAGCCAGGAAGTAGAGAGATGAATTTCCAATTTTTCATTTTTTTCAGTATTTTGTTATTTGGGAAACTATTCCATATTTAGCATATCAATAGGAGGAATGAGTTATGGGAAGGACTGTTTCTGCTTAGGGTGAAGTGGGTTTATTGTACTAATCCAGGAAAATCTTCAAGACAGTTAAAAAAATTACAGCAGTGGCTGTTACACATTTTAAAAAGGGTGGGGTTAGGGTTGGACATAACTGCCAGAATGAATTATTTTACCCACACCGTATGAAGAAGCTGATATATTTCCAAATGTTAAAGCCTTTTTTCTCCTTTCCTTTGACCATTCTTACCATCACAAATTTCCAATGGAAAAGTTGAATTTATTCAAATCTATGAGATACCTAAAGGGACACATGTTTAGATCTTGGCAACATATGTTAACCAATACTATTCTGTGTAAGAATAAACATTTCTTTTAAAGTTAAATTAATAATTGGATCAATCATACATATTCACTGGGCATATGTTCAGCCTTGTTAGAATTATTATGAATAAAAAATGACTTACCCCAGTGGTGTACCCCATAACTCCACATGCAACCCCCAGAAAACGTAGTTAGGACCTATAGCAGAGGTGGGTTCCTAACAGTTCTATCCGGTTCTATAGAAGCAGTAGTAACTTAGCAATGACGTCATGGAGCCGGTTCCTTTGGTGTCTCGATAGGCGCAGCCATTTTGAATTTTGCTTCTGCGCATGTGCAGAAGCTAATTTTTGACTGCTTTGCGAGCGTGTGTCGTGTGCAAGGCGCGACCCTGAGCGAACCGGCAGCAAAACAATTTACAACCCACCCCTGGTCTATAGTGATCTCAACTTGTTACCAAACCGAAGATATTAATATGACCATAGGTGAAACATCTTAAATACATGACTGGAAGGAATAATGCTAATTATATTTACATAATTAAGTGTAAACTTAATTTGTCTGCCCCTTACAATTTTGAAATTGCCTCAATGAACTACTTAGGGACCAAGGGCAATCCCCAACTCAAAATAAATTGCCCACCTCTGATTTGGATTACAGTTTTTGAGAGGGAGGAGGGAATAACTGGCTTTTAAATATTTATAGATCTTTCATGGAGTGTCTTTTCACAAGAGGAAGAGAGTTCTTCTGGAATGTATCCAAATTCATCTGGTCCAAAGGATGCATTGAGTCAACAAAAGCTGTAGCACTTCCTGCTAAAACTAAGCAAGTGTAGATAATCAGCACCTAATCCAGCAACCATTGGGAACCTGTATAAAATGCTGAATTTTCTAGGAGAGAAAAGTATACATGTCCATATAAATAGATATATAGCCAGCATGATAAGAAGGTATTAGAGGGAAATGCTAGGTAGTCAAGGAAGATGGTTTATGGTCTTCAATTGTGTCTGCTGCCATCAAATGCACTGGAAGATTCTGTCCTTTATAGCAGGGATCCCAACCTGTGAGCTGTTGTCTATTCTAAACTGGGCCACCTCAGTGTCAGGCCAGCACACATGTGCACACACGCAGTTCAACTTGCATGAGTGGTGAGCTAGCATGCATCCACATGCATCCACAGCTCAATTTATGCAAGTTGAGCTCCTTACATGGCATAAGCCTGCCACTTCTACAAGTGTGCTCATGTGCTGGCAAGCCACTCAGGTGGCCCAGTTCCCATCTCCCCCTCAGCTGGGCTGCCAAGCCACAAAGATTGAGTACTGCTGCTTTATAGGCATCAATCAACTGTTCAAGGAATTTGTATCTATGTGCCCCAGACAGTGGGGACATGACTGAATCCTTTACGAGAAGCTGTAACATGAGCTAATCCTTTCTGAAATTGTTGCCCCTGTGTAGCTTTTTAATATTTCTTTTCACTTTGGGTGCTTCCCCCCCCCCAGTTCAAGCACTAGCATTTTCATGAAGTAGGACTGATGTCTCTCAGTCCATATCTCCATAAAGGAAATGCTAGGGCAACTCTTTTTAGCACCAGCCCTGATGCCCCCATCTGAGGGGCCTAAGCCAAGCCATCACAACAGGGAGGCATTGTGGAGAACTGTGAGGTCTTCCACAGCCCCTGGAACATGTGTCTCTCCTGGAGCAGTGCTTTGAGCTTTTAAAAACGCATCACAAAACAGGAAGAGAGGATCCAAAATATTGTTATGGAATTCGGGTCTTGAATGTGTAAGATTGTTCTTCCAAAAATGTTTTTCACCAGTCCTTTGTACAAAATGAAAATAAAAGTGTAAGGAAGAGCATCATCATAAAAAGGCTATATTTCTGTTCTACCTTTTTACAGCCAAGCATTGCAGCAGTTCATAGACTGCCTTTCTCCAAATGATCAGGTTTCCTGGCCTTTCACAATCCCAGCTGAAACTTTCTAGAGAGAAATGGCTATCTACTGGCTATCTACACAATGTTTTGTTCTATAGCTCTCCTAATTCCTGAACATTACCCCATGTTTCCCTTGAAATAAGTGCTTGGCCTTATTTTTGCGGAGGTCTTATTATTTTTGAGGTGCAGGAGGCGGGGAGCGTAATCACCTCATGGCTGCTGCTGTTTTAGGGAGGGCTTATTTTTGGGGAGGGCTTATTTTTGGGGAGGGCATATTTTTGGGGAGGGCCTATTATCAGGGGATGTCTTATTTTCAGGGAAACAGGATAGTTGTTTGATTGGAGTTTATATGAATTATAATACAGAATATTCAGGAAACACAAGGTTGTCTATCCACATTGTAGTTATCAGAATAAACCTTATAGGATGAGGGTGGGGTTGGGGATAAGGAGAAGCTAACTGATGCAGTGCTACCCAGTCATATATATAGCCTTTTTGAAATTCTTAAAAAAGGGCAATCGTTTATATCCCATGTAATATATGAATGTTTTTCCCCCTAGCAACGTGTGACTATCCTGTTGAGACAATGTACTGCTTTGTCACAGATGCAGAAGATAAAGCGCTAGGACTAATGTTATTAATTAATGTTCTTAATGTTAAAGGACACAGTCTGCTGCAGGGAGATTCTCTCCACCGCCCGCATCAATACTGGAAGGATATTTTCCCTCTTTGTTGTTAGACCTAATTGAAGTCTTTGTTGAAACTGTGGGAATCAATGAGGTCTGGATAAAAGAACAAGAGATTTGGGTTCTGGGGTTGGTTCTGCCATTTATTTACTATGTGACTTTTACTGTTAATTGAATCTGCATCATTAACAAATGTCTGTGTTCTTAAGACAATGTGTTTGTTTACAGTCTTCTGTTATATGAAAGCAAGGACAAAACGCCTTCTTTGTTCTCTGCAGCAAAAGCCTCAATGGTGATAGTTCAAGTACAAATAAGTGTAGTTTCTTTTTTTAATGTTTTTTATTTTATTTTTATATATGCATCAACATCAATACATGAACAGTGTTCCATCTGGGTATCATTCATTTTGATACAAATAACAATACTAATATCAATAATATTTGTTACATTAATTAAGTTTACATACTCCTAGTATTAATACTCCTATTTCTATAAAGATATAAACCTTCATTATTTAATTATTCAATATTTCAACGTATCATTCTAATGCCAATTACGACATTGTTTAACCATGCATAATAATAAAACACGGTGGCTCAGTGGCTAAGACACTGAGCTTGTCGATCAGAAAGGTCAACAGTTCAGCGGTTCGAATCCCTAGTGCCATGTAACAGAGTGAGATCCCATTACTTGTCCCAGCTTCTGTCAACCTAGCAGTTCAAAAGCATGTAAAAATGCAAGTAGAAAAATAGGGACCACCTTTGGTGGGAAGGTAAACGCGTTCTGTGCGCCTTCGGTGTTTAGTCATGCTGGCCACATGACCACGGAGATGTCTTAGGACAGCGCTGGCTCTTTGGCTTTGAAATGGAGATGAGCAATGCCCCCTAGAGTTGGGAACGACTAGCACATATATGCGAGGGAAACCTTTATCTTTTAATTTTAAGTCAAGTTTTATTGTATTTATAATTTTCATAATTTTATCATAGTATTGTATTTATATGGTGTCACTGTGGGTTAATGGATTTGTAAGCCAAGTTTAAATTATTGAGGCAGGACAGAAGTCCTAATATAAATACAACCAAATAAGTAAAATACATGGAGCTCGCTTCAGAAGGGATTGCAGAATCCAAGTCTTCTCTGTCGCTACTTTCTTGGCACACATATCACATGTCTGAAGAGGAACTAATGTCCTTAAATGAAAGGAGAAAGGGGAAGCAAATGGACTTCTGTAGATGCTATCTGTTGGCTTTCATCATACAGTCTGCCTTGATATTCAACTGCTTTGAAACTCATTGAATTAGGTACTCAACTCGTTTTGATGCAAAAGTTTCGTCCCGCTACTCATCATTTGTTTGGTACTCAACGGGTAAGCTAAAACAGTGATGGCAAACCTTTCACGTCTATGCATGTGCCCACACCCACAATGCAATGCCCTCCCCCCACACATGTGCGCACAACCACCCCTGTGCTGCCCCCCCCGCGCATGTGCACAGGCCTCTGGACTTCTGGTAGGCCCATTGGGCTGTTTTCACCCTCCCCAGGCTTCAGGAAAGTCCCCAGATCCTGTGGATGGTGAAAAATGGGCCCAATTTCCACCATCCACAGGCTCTGGAGCCTTTCCTGAAGCCCAGGGAGGGCAAAAACGGCCTCCCCTGCCCTCAGAAATGCCTTTGACATTTATTTCAAGCTAGCACACAAGCTCAATTAATTCAAAATATTGCTGCTTTTTACAACATGCTAATTTTCTCTCTCCTTTAAAAAAAAACAAAAATCCCTATGAGGAATCAATGGTGAAATGAACCATTACTTCTCGGTAATGCTTCTCTCTCATGCTCCTCTGGAGAAGAAACTTGTTCCACTGCATTTGTCTGAAGCGGATGCTTTTCTTCTCATTACATCTCATGCTTTCATGGCTCCAGTTATCAAACTCCTATTAACTGTTGTTTCTTCCCATTTATTTTATGAAGTCCACTTGTACTTCTGAGCAGTTTTGAATCCCTTCTCCTTTCTTTCTGGGTCCGTGACTGAAGGAAATTGTGCTGCTTCCTCTTTGAGGGTGGACAAAGTTACCATAACTTTCCCCACAACTCCAAGCTGCCTTGAATTGAATTAGGACATGTTGATCTTTCTAGCAGAAACCAAGGTGAACCCAGTTGTAATTCCAGAGGTGCTATTCAGCTGGTTTGGACTGGTTTGCATGAACCGGTAGCAGCGACTATGCAGCGACTGTGCCACCCCCGGCCTGGACGTTATGCTGTCCTATTTAGCCACATTTTCGAGGCCAGGCGCATGCACGGAAGGCGTGCACATGAGTAAAGTGCATGCATGGGAGGCTGTGTGCATGTGCAGAGGTGGCGCGTGCGAGTGAAGCAAACCAGTAGGGAAGGTAAGTGAATACCACCCCTGTGAAATTCCCAGACCTACCGTATTTTTCGGACTATAAGACACACCAAGATTTCAAAGAGGTAAGTAAGAAAAAAAACATTTTTCTCCTCCTGGCCCTAGGAGCAGTCTGCAGGCCTCCCAAACCCTCTGTGCACCCTGTTTTTCATAAAAATGGGCCCATTTTTCATTTGTTTTTGCAAAAAACAGGGCATGAAGAAGGTTTGGGAAGCCTGTAGACTGCTTCTATAGGCTGGGGAAGGCAAAAAAAGGCCCATTTGCAAAAAAAGGCCCGTTTTTTAGCCATTTTTTGCAAAAACGGGGGATTCTTTGTCTTCCCCCAGCTCATAGAAACCCTCTGCAAGCCTCCCAAACCCTCTGCACACCGCGTTTTTTCTGAAAAATAGGCCAATTTTAATTAAATGAAGTTTGACCCCCCTGGGCTAGAATATTATTGTCCTCTAGTGTTGCTTCAACAAGCAATGACCTCACTGGCTTGATACCATCATCTTGTATTTTTATGTACACTGAGAGCACATGCACCAAAGACAAATTCCGTGTGTGTCCAATCACGCTTGGACAATAAAAAATTCTATTCTATTCTATTCTATCCAAAGCTGATGCAAAGATAAAAATTTAACACCTGAAAGAAGCTGTGCTTGACAAGGCAGCATGGAGAGAATTTGCCCATAAATTCTCTAAGAGTCAGAAACAGGAGTGGGTTCTAACTTACCTTGCCGCCGGTTTGCTGCCTCCCGCGCTGCATGGGCGCGCCTCATGCATGCATGCATACACAT
>JANHFT010006577.1:265405-275908 GCA_032467955.1 Pseudoxenodon macrops | reverse complement strand
AGAGAGGGGGAGAGGAGAGGAGAGGGAGAGAGCAGACAGACAGACAGACAGACTCTTTTAACATCTTTCTTGGATTTCATTGAATGAGAGAAGCCAGACCATTGATGATTACTGGAGCAAAGGATGTACAATAAAAACCCAGAATACTTTGGCCCCTTTGCAGTTACGTGTAAAACTCCATTGATGATCACTTGTCTCTCCTGAAAGTATTTTTTTACAAAAAAAAATTCTCTGCCATGCATTTGACTGAGAACCGATAGAACAATGCAGAGTTTTTTTCAGCCTGGCACTAATTTAAAGCTCATCCAGAACTTCATCCATCTTTCTATTTATTTCAGTGATATTTTCTGGTGAAGACAGAGCACAGAACAGAACACATAAAACAAAGGAAAGAAATTAGATTTAACCAGTTTCAAAAGGCTTAAAATCAGTAATGCTACCAAAATAAGCTAAAGATTTAGCATCTTTTAGATCTGTTGGGTAAAATGGAAACAACCCAGGAGAGAAATGGATTTAACAACCAGGGAGCTTTCAGTACGAAATTGTGTCATGATGTGAAAAAGGAGTTGAAGTACAACATCTGGAAGCCCTCCTGTTAGCATTGCTAAATACCACCATCACTTCAGGGCCTCTTTTCAAAAGCTTTACAATCCCAATTTGCATAAAACCTCACACTTTGCAACATTTGGTAGAGTGGGACAAGCAAGATAAAACAAATGGCAGAGAAAGCATCTTAAACTAATCCCTGGTTTTAATTGTAGAAATGCAAACTTACTGTAGGGCAGGGAGGTGTATGAGACTTCAGCCATTGTATTGCATTTCCCATCAGCTGTAGCTAACATGACAGTAACATCTGGAGTGCCACATGTTACCCATCCCTGTTACACACATTATCAAGTTAATTTTTCTTCCAGTATTTCAAAGTTTTGTTTCAGTGAAGAGTAGGCCATTCAGCTGCCAGCATCAATACTAACTGAAAATTCTTTCTTCTCCATGCCAACACCAGGTAGGCAATGTGGATATTGAGAAAGGTGTGTGCAGTGAGTTTTCATCTAATCATTGGGTTTTCTTAATTCTTTTCTTAATTCACTTATTGGACATTGATAGAGTTGGCTTACATTGAGACAAAATGAATATACAAACAGTCTGCTTTTGGAAATTGTTTACTTAAGATTGCTTCCTTTACCAGTTCATTGAATAAACATAGAATATCAGAATCAATGGGTCCAGCTATGCACAAAGAACATAGAATAGCAGAGTTTGAAGGGATCTTGGAGGTCTTCTAGTTCAACACCCTGCTCAAGTAGGAGACCCGATACCATTTCAGACCGGTGGCTGTCCAGTCTCTTCTTAAAAGATTCCAGTGAAGAAGCGCTCACAACTTCTGAGGGCAAACTGTTCCATTGTTGATTGTTCTCACTGTCAGGAAATTTCTCCTTAGTTCTAGGTTGGATTTCTCTTTCATTATTTCCATCTGTTGTTTCTTGTCTTGCCTTTGGGTGCTTTGGAAAATAGGTTGACCCCCTCTTCTCTGTGGCAGCCCTTCAAATATTGGAATGCTGCTATCACAAGGTTTACTTTTATTCCTTTATGTTTTTTTAATTGAACATCAAAGTCAAAATGAAGAACAAAGCAGAGAACAGAGCTAAACTATAAAACAAAGCTGTAGGATATTAACCCTAAGTTTGCTTTCTTCTACATTTTAAATAGTTTGACAAAGCAGTATTACATTGGTGGTTTTTGGCCAGACCCAAATTCTTGTACAGTAATGGCAGGAGGTGAGGGACAGCCAATTTTCCATTTCACCTTTATTTTGTGAGGAAATTTATTTATTTATTAAATGTATATGCTGCCTCTCTCACCAATATGTTGATTCCATGTAAAAAAAAAACACCAACTAAATGATTTTATGTGGAGTTATGTTTTTTCACAGCATAGCCCCAGGTGGTCCTTTTTTGTCTCCCCATTAATAGCAATCAAAGTATGTAACTCCATAATTTCCTCTCCAACAGCAAGACTCCTTTGGCTATCACTGATGACCTCCCAGCTGCTTTCCAAGAGAGTACAGATTGTTCCTCGGAACTACAATCCAGACAAATTACCTGGGAATAAGGTAAATTGGGAATAAAATGTGTAAGATTGAATACATTGTCTTTAATTCAAATAACTGTAGTAAGTGTCTATTTTGCTTGTCATGATCAAATAAATCCTGATCAAATAAACATTTCTCTTCTGTTCCATAGTGGAAAGGAACAGGAGTGGGGGAAAGAATGAAAAACATAATTAAATGTTTTTAAATGTTCAAAACAAAACTACTTTAAATGTCTCCATGCCTCCAGAATAATTCTTTAATCTAATAGAGACATGTCAAATTCAAGACCCGTGGGTCAGATCCAGCCTGTGATATGGTTAGATCTGGCTCATGGGCCTGCCCACACTGCCTCAGTCCTGGCTCATTACCAGCAGCAGTGGCTACCCCTGGGCACACACACAGGAAGTGGTAAGTACACGGGGGTTGGCGGTGCCTGATAGCAGCTGCAGCTCATTGGCTTCACTACACCTCACGCCACCAAGCTGAGGAGCAGCAGAGTCAGGACCATAGGCTGCTATGAGCAGGTGCAGCTGCCCATTTCCCTGTGGTTTTGCTGGTACATCATGAAACAGCTCCACTAGTGGAAGGGCAGAAAGTCTCAGGCTCCAGAGATGCCTTTGATTGCCTCTTTATACTCTGCCACAAAGCAACTGTCTAGCTCCGCTGTGCCTGCCCCTTCTTGTTACCTGTTCTTATCTCTGCCACTCTCTGCAGCACGTGAGCTGTCTAGCCCTGTCAAGCTGGCGGAAACCTTTCCCAAAATATTCCCGTGGGAATCCCCAAAGTGGAAATATTTGTGTCTCCACTCAAAGCTATCAAGGACAATCTGCTGGCTACTTCAGACCCCGCCAGGGACAATGCTATTTCAATGAAATTGAGTTTGACACCCCTGGTCTAGTAGATCAAAATACCCTTCTTCTCCTTCTCTCGCATATTTTTTTTAATGAATTAGAGTAGAAAGTTGTTGCCTCACCACACATGTTGGCTTATGTTATTCTCCCACACAGGTATTATTTATATATTCCCCCCCACTCTTCAGCACTATAATCTTAAAACAGTACGGTTCTTTACATTGTTGACATGTTAGAGTTCCTTTTTGAAAGAATGCATTAATATTTTTGTTTAATGGCTCTTTTCAAGTTAGAAGCAAAATAGAACACATATTTCCTTTAACCTTTTCTCCCCATAACATCTTTTTATGCTTCTATCATCATTCACATTTTTTAGACTTATTTAGGTGTTTCCTTCTTATTTTACATACACTCGCCACAGGGAAGCAACCTTAAGTAGTGTTAAAATGTACAACGTGAACAGTTAAAATGTACAACTATTTACAGAAATAGTGACAATGCAGAAAAAGAAGTGGTTGGTCAAATTATAATCCTTATTCATGGCAACTCTGAAACAGTTCAACTAGTTACATATTATATCTGTATGCATGAGGCAGACTGGTTTTAAGATAGACGAAATCAGGGAAGAATGACTTTTACAGGTGACTGATATTTGATGTATTTCACGGTTTTGTTTGGCCCATCCACTTTTCAGCTTCATGTTCCAGGAAAGATACACTTACTAATGTCGTGCGTCCATTATATTCTTCAGAAAGAAATAACTTATGCATGTCTAGGTTTCAAGATACAAACTAGGTTGGAAGATTTTATCTTTCTCTCTACTGCTTCATGATTTAACTCTTTCCATACCTGTTAGCTGCTGTTAAGGCTGCTTTTGAGCATGGGCTTAGTTCTACTCATTTAGTACTAGTAGAATAGTATTAAAACCACACACACACACACACACACTGCAATATGTGGCTATAAGAATTATTCCCAAATAGCAATTTTATGGAATAATCCATAAAGCATGTTCAAAAGCTATCAAACTATCTGCTTGTATCATCTGCCTTTGAGTGTACTCATGCAAAATTCTTGTACAGAGCAGATGAAGAGTATCAAATGGTTAAACCTGCTAGGCTAGCCACCTGTAAAAATTCACTTCTTTTCCTAACCCTGACTCATATTAAGGCGCAGAATTGGTGGCTGGCTTTCTCTGGATGAAAAAGGCGATGGAGGAAGGGAAGGGAAATAAAATCAACCAATGCTTATCTTTAATGAGCTCTGTAGACTACAACTAAGAGCATTTGCTAGCATCCCGCTGGTAACAGGATACAGATTATCAGGGAGACAGAAGATGCTGTGCCAATAAAATTTCCTGCCACCTGAAGGATTGGCATCTTTACTCACCTGCTAAGAGGACTAATTATCCTAGGCTGGTAATAGTTATGTAATAAGGTTAAAACAATTATATGGATTTCGTAGCTCCAGAATTCAGTGTGTAGAAACAAAGATTATTAAACCTTGTGCCCAAGAATGAACATTAGAGTTTCACCCATTCAGCCTTTTGTTTTTCCCAACAATGATGCATTACAGAAAAATCAAGCCAGTTCGCTCCAGCTGGCCTGCTGAACCAACAAATGCAGGTTTTTGTTCTCTAACCAGCTGCAGCTGATTGCATCAGTGCTGCCTTTAGTGCTGTACATGAAAAGGAAACCTGTAATTTATTGCAACAGACCACACCATTTCTGCTGTACATCTTGTCTCTTCTGTCATCTCAATGGGTGTATTTTTCATGGCATGTTGCAAACTGGCAAATGAAAATCAGTGGCATTTAACAGAAACTCCTCCATATGTTGCAGCCAGATATTGATAAAAGGACAGACCAAAAACATGTTTATTTGTAACACTGGGATTTTTACATCAAGCCAAAAGAATGTGGAACCATATGCAGATTTTGTGTAAATTGGCTTGCTTGTCATATAAAGGGTTTGTTCTGTACCAACATGATGTGGGGCAAACAAGAGAAGAAGAGGCCTATACAGTAGGAATGAGCTATCCTTATGGTCTACTTTGGAGGGGGATAGATTCAGGCAAAGGTACAAAATAGGAAGAACCATATCAAATGACATGGGTAAGGCCAGGAGTTTCATAACTTTCTTTTGGAGAGACTTTGAAAATGTATTTATTCTGCTACATGAAATCTATTTCTGGGTCTATATTCCTGTCTCAAAATTTTGGTAGTGCTTCTAGAACTCTTGGTGACTTTTGATATTAAAGGCACAATCTTACAGTGGTTCCGATCCTTCTGTTATGGACTTAACCAGAAGCTGGTGCTTGGAGGATTACAGTTTGACACATGGGTCATTAGGTATGTGCCTTATAGGGCTCCATTTTGTTCCCTGTTCTATTCAATATCAATTTGAAATTGCTGAGGGAAGTTGCCTAGGATTTTGGACAAGGTGGTCATCTATATGATGAACTCAGTCTGATCTTTTGTTCTTAGTTATACAAATCCATGCAACCTTGCCTAAGTTCAATAAAAAAAATTGGATGAACAAATTCAAATCTAATCCAGAAAAAGATGGAGGTGCTATTGGTCAATAGGAAATTAGATTCCGCAATTAAAATCCAGACAGTTTTGGATCCAGGGTTGGGTTGTGGATCATTTTGCTGCCGGTTTGCTCAAGGTTGTGCCTTGCGCATGTGCAGTAATCAAAAATTAGCTTCTGCACATGCGCAGAAGCAAATTCCAAAATGGCGGTGCCCACAGAGACACCTAAGGAACCGGCTCCGTGACATCTTCTCTGAGTTACTACCGGTTCTAAAGAACAAGTTAGAACCAGTAGGAACCCACCTCTGAGTTGATCTCACTCTGCAGGACAAGGTCTGTTGTCAGGAAATGTTCAGGAAGTGCTCCCTGATCCTCAACTGTCAGTAGTTTTGCAGAAGGGAGTTTTGGCAAGAGCATATTTGTATAATTATTATCATCAGTGGATTGGTTGCAACCTTTCCTGAACCAACTAGATTTGGGTAGATTTTTCTTTTACATATTTACATATGAAAAGGATACTTTGTACATGTTGAGAAAATGGCCTTTAGAAACACATAAACACAATGGCACCTTTCTGTTCATAGATCCCTGCAGTAACTGTTGAAAGGCATATTGTTTAAAGATGCTATTTGAAAAATAGATAGTGTCTTTTTCCCCTAAACTCTTTCCTAAACTACATTAAGCATCACTGTTAAAAGCATCATTCTTTTGCTCTACCATCCTGTCCCTTGAAACCAGAAGAGAACTAGGCATGGTGGTCTTAAAGCTGAAAAGAAGATGGCATGAAGCTATATTTCAGGGGTGTCAAAGTCAAGGGCTGCGGGCCAGATCCGACCCACGGGGTGTTTAGACCTGGTCCATGGAATTGCCCTGGAAACAGCCAAGGACCGGCCTGCGGTGCCTCTGCCAGAAAAAAACGGAGCTCAGGAGAGCTGTGCGTGGTGCAGGGGTGGGTTGTGGATCATTTTGCTGCCGTTTTGTTCAGGGTTGCGCCTTGTGTGTGCATGCACAGCGATAAAAAAATAGATTCTGCACATGTGCAGAAGCAAAATCCAAGATGGTGGCGCCCACGGAGAAAACGACGGAACTGGCTCCATGACATCATCGCCAAGTTACTAATGGTTATAAAGAACTGGTTAGAACTGGTAGGAACCCACCTCTGGCATGGTGGCCCTTTTTGCTTGCAGAGGGCTGCAGGAGGTAGTCACAGCAGAAAATGAAGCTCCATTTTCACTGACAAACTACTAGCCAAAGTGGATCCCCCCCCATCCCTGCCCGAGCAACCACAGGTGCCCCTGACACAAGTGACGTCGAGCTGGACATGCCACCTGCACATGCCCATCTGGCTACCCGAAGTCAAACACAACCATGATGCAGCCCTCAATGAAATCAAGTTTGATTACCTCTGTTATATACGGGGACTGACAGATATAAGAAATATTTTTAAAATAAAAATATTTTTGTAATACTTATTAGTATTACTGAATGCCTGCAGGCAAGAGGAACAACATGAGAAGATTGGAATAAATAAAACAATAAAATAAATTAGCATGAGATATGGGATTATTTAAAGAAAAGAGCTAGGTCAAGCCAGCTTTGGATATTATGGGACCAGGAACCCAAGAAAATACAAATGTATGATGCATATATGTTACAATTCTGCAAGCAACACTTTCTGGCTATTTTCTCACTTAACTATGGCACAGTAATTTCTTGTCAGCAACAGGGTCTCTTCTCTTCATCCCATGAGCAAAACAGGTTTAGGTCATTTTAGTTATCAGCTGCATTAAGTGAGAGCTTCTATTTATAGAGATATTGCCCAAGGCCATCCTCAAATGGGTTAAGTAACTTAGGTAGATGAGGAAACAGAATAGAGATTGGCAATAAGACTAGCAAACCACCAGTAGAGGTTTTTTGTTGGTTCCAAGAAGTATAGCTTTTTTAATTTGAGGTAAAGTTAGAGACCCTCTATAATGTTTCAAATATGAAATTAATTCAGACTCTCATGCACAGCTTCCTACGTTCTATCAGAAAAACCTTCGCTTTTTCTTCGTGATGTTTGCAGTGGATCTGCTATCCTTCTGGTGGCAGACTGATGCAATTCAATCTCCCACATTTAAAAGTTGGCTCACAGTCTGAATTCATCATGCGAAATATCATGTAAATACACTTGAAAATGGTTTTGCCAGAACTTTCCCACAGATGAACAATGTATTTCCTTTCTCTTTCTACTTTAAAAGCCTCAAACACAGCATGTAATAAAATGCCCTCATTCCACTTTATCTTCACAACAATCCTGTCAGGTATATTAGCTTGTAAATTAGTCTGTCGCTCAAGGCCATCCAAAAATCCTTCCTGATGGAGGAATGATATGTTTGGGTGTCCTGTTTCCAAATCCAATACTCTACTGATGGCATCTTTATTCTAGATATGAATGGATGACATTTTTTATTTATCCAGTTAATTGGTTAAATATGTCCCACAACTCTAAGAACCATCTATAAGGCCAGTCTTTGGTCATTCATGTTCCAAACAAGGAGGGCTATGTTGTTTGTTCCATCTCTGCATTAATACAATATTTTTTCTACCTTCTTTCTTTAAAAAAATATTTTAGGAAGCACAATTTGTAAACATATTTCTACAATACAAATGTATTTGCATACTCAGTCAACTATGTCAAGTAGTTTATCAATCAAGCCACAAATAAGAAGTCCTAAATTCCTACATCGAAAAGTACAACCTTCTTATGTTTAATCTCTTTTTGTCCTCTGCACAATGGGATTATATTTTAATCTGAAGTCCAACAAGAAAAACATAAGGAACATCTGGGAGACTTTTAATCAAAACTTAATCTATCTTTTTTTTTTTTTGCATTGAGAAAAACACTTGGTCTTGGATGTGTGAATGCCCAATTTCGATATGCACAAATGTATTCCAGACCTTTTGTGTATATGTGTGTTGCATATGAGAAACGTATATTTCTCCAACTGCATTCTCTCCTTTTCAATTATACTGGAGAGCTTCCGACACTGTGTAAACTGACTAGAAAATCTCAGGAAGTGAATCCCCTGTGAAAGTTGCTTCTTCCTTCCTTCTCACAATAAAGAAAGGGACAGCATTAAATACAGAAGATTCCTTGGCATCTGGGCCGCAGAACCATGTCATTATTATTTTAAAGAAAAGGCTTTATCTCTTCCTTCCACCCATTTGGCACATGGTCTGAAATTGTTTTCCTCTGCATTTGTTTTCATTCTGTACATTCCAGACTGGTTTTTTAATAAAAGGAAGAGATAACTCGGATGGGTTTTTGCAGTGACCTGCAAAATGTGAATCCTTCCTCTTCCCCTATTCAGCAGCCTCCAAGATGGCAATACTAAGCTTTCTGAACTGTTCCTCACTATATTAATTGTAATAATTCATACATTGCCTAATTCCCAGCAACTCTGCATGGTTGCATTACCATACTATCTCCCAATGCTTGAGTCAGCAGAAAAGAAAGCCAGCAAAAACTTGAGTGCTGAACCTCATTCGAGACAACAATACTTTCCTTACCATTTGGGACAAATTGCCTCTTCCACCTCATGAGAAAAAAGAACCACCAATAGTTTGCCTTAACCTGAGATTAAGTGGGAGGTGGAGAGGCTGCTATTTTCAACTTTGCCCAAGGCTGCAGAGAGAGAGCTGTTGGTTTTTTTTAAAGAGAGCCAACCAAAATAGCCCAGGAAGCTATTGGCAGACAAGACATGGAGTGAAGTGGGAGAAAGCTCTTCTGATGCAGGAGGAAATCTTTCTTCAGCTTCCTGTAATTCTTTATTTGCACCTGCAACTTGGCACCTGGTCTATTTCTGGAGATGTGCCTAGTATTCTTTTGAAGCAAGAGTGCTGCAAAGTAATAACGTGTGAGGCTGGCCTCTTTCAGATCTTATTCAAGTTCCTTTCTGCCTCCCAACATCCTTTATGAAGGATGAAACTGCAGTCCTTATTTCTTTCACTCCAGCAGACTTAACCAAGGAACTGTGACCTGATCCTTCTTCAATGCATCTCGTGCATTATCTCATCACCCTCTATGGTCACAATATTCAAATTTATCAATTTTTAAAAAGGGACTTCCATGAGCCTTCTTCAGTTCATACCTGAGCCTCCCCACCTTCATTATCTTACTTTATCAGATTGCCTCCATCCACTCATGAATCAGTTTGAAGCCTAGCATTTAACAGTATATACAGCTAATGATTAAAATAACTTTCGGGATGGTGACAAAAATAGTCCTTACTAGATCTGGATCTTGTTTTCTGTAATCCAAACCAGGTGTCCATGAGAACAGGTAAGATACTTTCTTCAGATGTTTTTCCAAAGCAGCTAATATTCAGGAAACATGCAATACTGGTCCTAGAGAGAGATACATAAATGTAGAGATGTACCAGAGTCTTATGCTCCATGGATATATCTAATCCCCTTTTCAGATCTATAATTCACTAGATACCAGAGGTGGGTTTCAGCAGGTTCTGACATGGATTTATTGTTGTTGTTGACTTGATAGCACATAACCAAGGTCATCTCCATGTCTATCTGCCTCTAAACCACATTTCAGGTCTTTTAACAATACATTCATGGCTGAGTCTATCCACCTTATTGCTTTTCTCTTTCCTTTCACCTTTCCCACATTAGAGCCTTTTTCAGACAGTAGGTCTTTGCATAACCTGTCCAAATTATCCAGTAAAATAATTTGAAGGAAGTCATCTGTGGCTTGAGTGGGAACTCTAGATTGATTTGTTTGATAATCCATTTGTTTATTTTCTTGAAAGTCCATCATATTCTTGTGAGTCTCCTCCAACACCAAAATTCAAAAGCATCAATACTCTTCCTAACTTTTGCTTCCATAGAAGAAAAAATGTTGCCTGAACTATTCTGATCTATGTATCATGGCATTTTAATATCTTAACATTATTTCTGGACTACTGTAACGCTCTCTACATGGGGCTCCCCTTGAGGAGCACCCGGAGGCTCCAACTGGTCCAGAATGCGGC
>JANHFT010006577.1:251743-263125 GCA_032467955.1 Pseudoxenodon macrops | reverse complement strand
TTTTCCAAAGCACCTGAAGGCCAGACAAGGAATAATGGATGGAAACTGATCAAGGAGAGATTCAACCTAGAAATAAGAAGGAACTTTCTGACAGAACAATCAACCAATGGAACAGCTTGCCTTTGGAAGTTGTGGGAGCCTGATCGCTTGAGACTTTCAAGAAGAGATTGGACTGCCAATTGTCAGAAATACTGTAGGGTCTCCTGCTTGAGCAGGGGGTTGGACTAAACGACCTATAGGGTCCCTTCCAATTCTGTTAATCTGTAATTGTAATCCTTTTCCAAGTGATTGCAGACATGATTCAGATGTCTAAACAGAGGGGAAGGTGTCAGAAAGAGAGAGGAAATAAATAATCTGACCTTAGGCAGATTAGCTTTAAAGGAGCACTGCTTCAAGTCAAAAATTCTCATACTCTAGTTTTTGCTTAGATGTTTACATTATTGGAAAATATCAATACCTAAATATTGTTGATATTCTAGGTCATTCTGTACTGATAGTTTCCTTCTGAAAATCCCTTTTCCCCCCCCCATTTGGATAGGAACACTTCTAACAAGATGGGAACTCATACAACAGTAGTTGTTTGAGGCTGCCCAACAAAACAAGGAAAAAACAATGATGCTTACATCACTACATCCCATGAAAAGAATCAAGCAAAGCTAATTATATGACAAGGAATGTCAGAAACCAGATCCATTTGTCCCAACCACTATACATATGCTTCTTTAAGAAAGGAAGTAAACAAACATCTGAAATGCATCCTGTAATATGGAGTTATTTTATCTATCTTTTTAAAAAAAAGCCTTAAGACCACAATTCTATATTTTAAAACATTACACTGAAGCTGACAGATGTGTGACCACTTTCAGCTTCCAGCTTTTTTTTTTTTGACCAGAGCCTTTTGAGACTCAAAGACAACATTTTAATTCCTTTGCTCACTATTTTCATAACTTTAAAATCGCATTCTCGGTTACATTATTTTATCTTATTGAAATGATAACAGAAAATGTTTTCATCAAATGTGTACAGGAGAAAGACAAATCTTCTGTAATCAATTAGCAAATTGGATCATACTAGAAGTCTTATTGTAGTTAGTTATCTTGTGAAGGGCTATTCAGGCAGGCTCAGCTCCAGGACAAATGTTCACATCACAAGCTGTCCTTAGCAAGAATTTGTAATTCTTCCAAGAATAGTCATATACTTTCTTTGATTGCATTCATCCACATCCATCCATCTATCCATCCATCCATCCATCCATCCATCGTCTCCCCATTCTACTTCCCTCAATAATGCCAAAGCATAATTATTTTTTCCAATTTATTTTTTGTATTACCTATTGAAGTCATAATTCTAACTTGCTGATCCTTGCTTCGACTATTGTTTGTAGATTGCACGTGCAATCTTTTTAACTCTGTAGGGCGAAAATTAATCTTGGAGGTAAAAATATTTATAAGGTGGCTGCCATGGCAGAGAAAGTTTGACTCCTCTGACACATCAAAAGTGGATCCCTAGCTGATGGTACCCAAAGCATCTCTTCTCTGCCATATCTAATGGAGCGGGCTGATGTAACCAGGGAGATACAGTCCTCTAAATATGGCCATGAAAGATAGTAGCCAGTGCTTACAGCAGCCTAAAATGGTCAATAAGTGCTGAGCAAATCCTAGGCCCTAACTGTACCACCCATCACATAACTGATGGATTGTGGCCAATTATGTCCACAGAAAATATTGTGTTAGGAAAAGTCATAGGAAACTGCTATTTTAAAACTTGAACAGTTAAACACTATTCTAAACTTCTCAGTTGTGGGCTATGGAGTAGTAGAAGAAAGCTATCCTGAGGACATGATTTAATCAAAATGGCTACCAATCACGCTTGAGGCATGACTGGGAACTGTTTTCCAAACTTAGTTCCTACAATAGGTTCCTGTTTCTTGTGAATGTTTCCAATGATTAGATGTCTTTGCAGTGAATACGCAGTGAAGCAACTATAACTCTCCTCTGAAAAAATAAAATGAATGTATAGTAATAACATGTATTCTCTGTGTGTACTGACTGAGAAACTTTTTACTTGCCTCTTGTTTTTCAGCTGCTTTTAAGATTTCCTCCCTCCCTTTCTCTCACCCCCTACCCGCCCCCCAACTACTTCATATAAACAAGCCATGCAAAGAAAGAAAGAAAAAGGAGAGAAAACCTAGAGCGTCTTTAGAGTATAAAGAGATGTGTCTTTTGGGGATAATCTATGGAGGACTACATAGAGTGTAGAGATTTATATCAGGTGCAATTGCTTATGGTCACATTCAGCCCAATTAAATGTCCTTTACGATTTTTACATTTTAAAAAATAAATAAATTCTACTGTTCTGATATATCTTTAAATAATGGCTCACCCATATTATAGACATTTGATGGAGTAGGAATAGGAAACAGGAGTAGGAAAGTATAAATAAGATGAACATTAATCCACTCACTGAGATTTGTTTATGTGTCCCAGACCCAGTTTTTGGCATCAATTTCTACTAGGAACAAGCTCCTTCTACTCAAGGAGTTGAGTTATAGAATTGTTTCAATGAATGCTTTTTCTTTTTTTCTTTTTTTTTCTTTTCTTTTTGCATTTAAAGAAGCAGTAAATTTTGGGAAATTGTTTGGGTAATTTCTGGGTATTGCCAAAAGAAATTTGTTTCTGTTTGCATTCATCATTACTTTATAGGCATGTTCACAAATAAAATGCAGACTTGTATAAATTATCCTATTTTTCAGTTGTATTTTCATGTAGGAATTGTCCCACAATCTGTGATAAAAAGGACCATCAATTAGACTAAATGCATAGTTGAGAAATTGTCCAATGAATGACATAACAAAGACACCAGTTCATCATGGTTCCTTTCATGACTGTGTTTTATTTTATTTTTCCACAAAGATATGGAATTACTGGACATCTCCAAACTGCATATTGATTTTTTTGGAGACAAGAAAAAGAATAAGTGGGCTTAGTATTATGAAGTTTGGTAAAGAGGGAAGAAAAATAAGGAGGGGAAAAGAACTTGTCAACCATTGTAATATTCTTGTATCGTCCTAAGTCATTTGATCATATGATATAACAATTACTTGTAATGTGATGCTGTATATCAACAGGAGAAAAATACTTATTTTCCAGAATCATTAAGTTAAACTGCAGAAGCTGTTTTCTTCCTGTTAAAGCTATATTTAAGATTTCTCCTACTGTTTACTTGGTTATTTTCATATTAGGCCGTAAGCAATCCACAAAAGAAAAGAAGTATACACAACGTACGCCCACTATCCTACATTTACGTGAGTGAGAATTTTCAGAAGATTTCTCAGTCATGCTTCATGATTGAGCAGCCACAGAGTTTCTTTCCTGAGGAACAAAGTCACTTCCTTGATGAACAGGAACAAATAAACAAAGTGAGTCAGTTCTAATTGGAAACAAAAGCTGTGGTCTTCAATTAAAGCTGATTATCATTCATAAACTCTGATTCAGTTTTCCCGAGCTTACATTTTATAAATGTTTTTCAAGTCCTTCCAGCCAGTTTATTTTTTTTTGCCCCCAAAAAAGGGGCAATTAAGAAGGCTGCAATATCAATGCAATTTACACTGTTAAGTAAGAATAGTGAGCAAAATTATTCACGAACGCTCTTAACTGAAATGTTGGAAATGATTGCATACTTGACCAACAACTATCAACACAGATACAGAACTATTTGATAGTACTTTCCTTTCTAAAAACTCAAGTAATATTATGCTGTAAGAGTGATATATAGGAGTAGATGTAATTGACAAGGTATTCATTACATTTCAATTAGCAAAAAAATTACAATTAAGTGGCTTGGAAATAGTATGTAGAGTGCCCAGCAGTGCGCTTAAGTACAATTAACTTCTAAACTGGAATCTAACATACAAAGAGAAAAACTTAGCACAGTTGTTTCTTTCTTCTGAATGAAAAAAAAAAGCATTCACAAATGTGAATCCTTAACTTTAACTAACAGTCTAGTTAAGGGTGATTTGAACTGTAACTCCATTCATCCCTGACCATCTCAATACTGGCAAGAATTGGTGAAAGTTGTAGTACAAACTTTCAAGAAAGGAGAAAATATGAAAACGCCCGATTACAAGGTTTTCTTTGGCAACCAGAAGCCCAAAGAAATCTGGGGTAATTTGTAATGTTTCCATACATTTGGAAATAGGTCATTGCATCCCATTTTGTACCATCTTCAAATCTGGTTAAGAAATATTTTCATTTATTAATAAAAACATTGGACAATTCAGAGCCAGTGTGTCTGTCATTGTGTTCAGAGCAGGATCCCCTTCTGGTTTTTATGTATAAACTCATGAAATAAGGCTATTTCTGTATGTTTAGATTTCCTTTCTTAATGGCTTTATACATAATAAAACATTACGGATATCTATAATTCACATGATTGTAAAATACAATCATTAAGGAAAGAGGAAGAGGAAAATTATTTAGTACTCGGGAACATTTGAGAATGTATTCCACAACCAACACCATATTAGGACATGAAACATTTATCTTGTCTGAATGAAAGTACAATGTCTGGTATCAAAGAGGAAAACATTCTGCAATTTTGGAAATAAAAGTTTGACAAAACGTTTTCATTTAGCAGAATAACCTCGGAATAGTCATTTGTTGGCTAGTGAGGAACAGTTCACTCAACATTCTTCAAACAAACATAACTGCCAGTTAATTCTATAAAATGGGGAATAAAACACAGATAATGGAGGCATGGATGAAAGCAATGACTAATACTTTTTATACACATTGAGTAATCTAACAGAGTTTGAAGAAACAGCAGAGACTAATTTAGCAGCACAAAGTACACACAAATTAATAGAATATTGACTTAATGGAAAATGTTACCACTGCAATCTCTTACTGTCATTAATATAAAATAGAACCAAAGATGACTGTGAAACAGTGAGCCTCCCCTAGCAGGCATGATCAGTGAGTTCCATATCTGACTGAAGTTATCATCAATTCTCAAGCTTGATTACACCACCTTTAATTTATAAGTGACTGTGGGTCCATGCACGCCACTTGATCTCTGATCGTGATTTTCTCTGTATTACATATTTTTATAAACAATCCAGGGTCTCAGGAGTAGAGCCACATATGTAAATAAACAACTGACATCTGATGGACTTCAAAATTATGAACTAAATGCATACAAAAGTATTTGGGTTGGAGTGACAAGATACGGTACTGTATGCTCAGTTGGACATATGAAAAGGTGATGGGCACAAACTTATGGATATCATGGTATCTTCATAAGAAGTTTCTCCACTAGTGGTTTACAGTGTGCCTACTATATTATCCAGGCATTAATGAAATGATAGATGGGATTGTTTTGGCACAAAGAAAGCTGGCTAACTCCAGAAGATTGTCTAAATTGCTAGTGGGGAAATGTAGTAAGTTTGCTGAGCAGGAGTAGTTCAGAAAGGAAGAGGCTTACCTGGTGTAAATTAGGCAGGATAGGGAAGGCTAATTCTTTAGAAATGGTTGACTGAATAACCTTTTGAAAAGAGAAGGAAAGAGAAAATCCAGATGTTTTTGTTTACTTGTGTTTTTTTTATGCTGCTCCATAGAATTGAGCTTTGTTTGTTTTATATATGTTCCAGCAAAGAGGTATTATTTGGGAGAAATTCTCTCCTTTAACGTATTTATTGCACATTTAAAGAAAAACGCAGCAAAGCCCTACCATAAATGACACTTCTTTGAAGTAAGGTATGTCCTGTAAAATAAAGCATGTCTAGCCACTTTGCCTTCTGGAGATACTTTAAGAAGCAGATGCTACAGGGGGAAAACAAAGGCAATTACACTGAAGAACTTGTGTACTTCTATACAGTAGTTCTGACATTACACTATTTCCCTTGTAATCATAGATCAAAATTATATGCCACATGTTACCACCTAATTATAGTAATTAGCAACAACTACAAACACTTCCCTGGGGCTGCTGTACAGCACAGATGCAGCATGCTACGCTGTACCCCAATCTTCTTACATCATGGCAGTATCCAGTAGACTGCCAAGAACTAAGGGTGATTCTTCTATTTCTCCGTAGCCCTATATTTTATTTTATTTTTTACAAATTCTCCATGCAAGGATGGAGTCTGTTATCCTCTATTTTTAATTTCCTAGTTCTCCCGAAGTTCAACTTATAGAATGAGCCATCACTGCTGCTTGAGCTTTCTAGTAAATGTGAACTTCAGGAGTTGGTTGTTACTGTATATGTGCTCTTGTGATTGTAATATACATAGCTTATTTTCATATTCTTTCTATAGAATTTCTCACATTTTGGTTTTTGAAAGCTAATTAAAAATAGTGTTTTTGAATGGATTTCGAACATATTTTCTGTCTCTCCCTCGATTGCAGAACTAAAAAGGTCTTCACGCAGCACTGGAACATTTTAGAAAAAAGATAGGAGGTTTTTGAGAGCCAGTTTGGTATAGTGGTTAAAGGACTAGGCTGGAATCCACAGATCATGATTTCTAGTTCTGCTGTAGGCAAGAAAGATCTTGGACTAATCACTTTATTTCATTCCTAGGAAGAAGGCAAAATCTTGACAAGAAAACTACATGGACTAGTCCAAGGACCCTCCAGGAGTTAAGATTGACACAAAGGTGCACTTGCACGCATGTGCACATATATAAAGACAGCATACAATAACTAAGACTTCAGTGTGGGTACAGCCTATACCTAGAGGAGCCACAACTTCAAGGACTGGTTGTAGAACAAGGACCCATTGTTCAGTGCTGTTGTTTGTTTGAATAATCATTGAATGAGTGGTGAGTAAGTGATGATTGTCTGTAATGGGGATTTCTGGTCTAATTCTTACATTTTCCATTCTATAGTCAATGGTGCCATCAAGACAGATCCTGGAGATAGAACCTTATTGAGCAAAACAAAAAGGACAATCCCTAAAAGAAGCAAATTTGTCTTATCATATTTTGAAATTCACAAAATAATGCATATTATTATTATTATTATCAAGAGAAAAGGCATCTCATCCAGAGTTAATACTGTGAACTGAATCCATTCAGATTCCATTGCATTGTTGAGTTCAGATTACTTACTATCTTGCAGTGTATAATCATTTTTCAAGATTATCATGAGGTAAATTACTGTATGCAGCACCTTGAACCATCAGAAGAAAGAAATCCATTAAAATTAACATCTCAGTTTAATTAATCTACAGCAGTACTTTAACCACTGGAGAAATTTGGCAGATCTGCTAATTTAATTCTCTCTAGCTTGCATATTTTACTTAGAAGTAACTGTGAAAATTAGTTCTTGTCATTTTGCTGTAGAAATCCATATGGCGAGATAAGAAAGGGGAATAAATCCCTTGATGATTAGCATATGTTTTAATTTCCTTTTATCTTTGTGTCTTCTGTGAAAAATATAGGTAATTTTCCTTCCTAGTAGGGTCTGCTAATAAAAAAGTAATCCATTTTGGGAAGGGGGGAGTTTAAAATGCTGAGGGGGTAGGAAAATCCACTGGTACTGGATAAACACACACAAGCTGAATTGTGGTAAAGTGACACAGAAATGATTTCTCCTTTAGGAATGCTGCTATACCCACTTCAGGAATATATTTCCCTCAAGAAATAAAAATTAAGAGAAAGAAAGCGTGTTAAATACCCCCTTCCAACTTCAAAAATAATAGAACTATTTTTAGGTTCACCCAAAATAAACACAAAATCACCCAAATCTGGAAAGGACAGAGATTGGAAGAACTTCAGAGGAACTCAGTAAAGGTCATCAGCAGTATACAAAACAACTGCTAGGAAGAAAGTTTCTAAAAGCTACTTTTCCAATGAGGGAAAGCAAGCAAGACTAGATCCAAAAAAGGATATAGTTAATATTTGTGATTACCACCTTAAAGAAATTCTTAGTTTCTGGAATTGCTATTTTGTCAGTGCTAAACTGGGAACAAATCTCATCCAATCACCCATTGAATCCATTCCATTCCCAGTTTGTACAACACTTCCAACATTTAGCAGACTTTTGCCAGTCTTGCCCGTGCAAAATGCCATATATAAAACATTTTATACGGATTTTCCTTATATGCAGTTGACATAGTCAATTTAATATTTCTATCCCATAATTTCTGCCACAAAGGAGACTCCCTATGTAATACTTGATGCAGTTCAATGCAGTGGCATTTACATGCAATATATGGCAATCATTGTTACTGTGACAAATCTAGGCTCATTTAGTCAGAAATAGCATCATTTCTACTAACTTTACTTTGAGAATAAATATAATGTAAAGTCTTGCAGCCACCAGTCTAAAATTATAATCTTAAAAAGTTTACAATCTGAAGTTATCTCTTACTGGAATTCCTGCTGGCAGGAAAGTATCTTAGGTGTTTGGGGAGATGTGGGGCAGGCAATATTATATTCTCTCTAACCTTCTTTAGCTAAAAATGGCGCTCTTGTCCTCTTCCATTGGTTTCTTATGTTGAAGCCATCCCAAGGGATGGCTGATCATGGCCATCAAGACACAACTTATTGGACACTCAAAAAGGAAGTTTTCCCCATTGATCAATGGACTCATTCATAGTCATAATTCTATCAGAGGACTGATTAATGAAAACTAAAGACATTATTTAATTATAATATTGTACAACCTTATATTAGTGTGTGAGTGTATCTGTTTGTCTCTGTGTTTTCATTTAAATTTAAATTGAATTGAAATTTCAATCACTAAAATGTATTTATAGAATGAGAATTTTCTAAATGATGATTTACTATTTCAGATCACCAATCTAATCTTATCTACCTTATTTTTCAGAATGTAAAATGTACCTGAGTATAAGACGCATCTTAGTTTTTAGGGAAGAAAATAGGGGGGAAATCTGCCTACCACCTACCATTCATCTGACTAGCATCCTTAGTCTGGTCAGCTTCAGCACATAATTTTATCCCCTGGTTAGGGCTGGAAAAAAAGCTTCTTCGGAGAGTAGCAATGAAAAAAGCCTGTAAAGATCACTTCACTCACCTTGTTAGGTCTGGAAAAAAAACTTTGAAAGAGCTACATTCGGAGTATAAGACGCATCCAAATTATCAGCCTCTTTTAGGGGGGAAAAGTGTGTTTTATACTCTGAAAAATACAGTAATCTAATCTAATCTAATTTAATCTAATCTCTTCTCTCTTTGGCTCCTTTTTCTTTCCCCCCTCTTTACTTTGTTAATACCCTATATTCTCATATCTCTGAATTTTCTTAACTTTCTGCCCTATCTTTCATATTCAGAATTGTCCATTTAAGCATTTACTTCAATAGAGTTCAAGTAATCTACAGTTTCATCACAGTTACATTTATTGGCAATTGTTACATATTACCTTTTCTTCTCTATTAAAACTAATGTGCATGCATGAATCAAAATGCTATACACATATGTTAAAATCTATATACTTCTATATTCCCGTGCCCACACGGCGTGGGAAGCAGCAAACCGTTGGCAAGGTAAGTTAGAACCCACCCCTGGCATGCTTTCCATTTTATCTATAATACTGTAGAAAATATTGTACAGTGTGAACATATATCTTTATTTCCTAGGGTCAGGAATAAGCCAAATATCAACATACCCTGTACTCATCCCATTTCTATGTGTATATAAGTTTCAGAGAATTATGGATGCTCCTAGGGAATGTGCTTTCTCGTTTGACAAGAGTTACACCCCCAAATCCCCAAAAATTTTACCTTAGACTGTCTACTGTTGATCTCACCCCATTCCTAAGAGGTCTGTAAGGGGCGTGCATAATCACACCAGCGTCCCTACCATCCCTGTCCTAACTTTCCCTTCTATTCGTATTCATTTCATGTATTCAAATCATATTTATACTTATATATATTATCTAATATGTTCTTGACAAAATATAAACAAACAAACAAACAAGCAAACAAACAAACAAATAAATAAGAGGCATCCTCGTCTCTTGATCAGTTTCATAATTAACAAAGTCAGGAAGCTCTGCCACATGGAAAAAAAGAAGACCTACCCTAGGAAGCTCAGAAAAAGTATTAGTAGGATAAGAATAAGCCCATTAAACTAGGCCTTGGATGTATTCTAATTAAAGAAATGCTCATTCAGTTTCAAGGACTTTAGATAAGTGCTTTCCCTTTGTGCCATGCCTTGAAATTTCAGCTTTAAACCGAAAGGCCCTCAAAGTCAGGAAGCCAGTCAGACTGTCAAAGTATGCAGTGATGCTGAGGGCCCATAAACGGGAAACAGCCTTGGGCTATGTACTTTCCCAATTCAGTTGACTTCAGATATCTGGCAAAAGCTTTGAGGGTTTGAGTGAAGGCCAAAATACCTAACCTGGAAGATTGGTCATAGAAAGCTCAGAAAGAATTCCAGAGAGGTAGCTGTATTAGTCAGTGGGACACATGGAACAAAGATTCTTATGGCTCCATAAAGAAAAACAGGCTTACTTGTTACAAGGTTAAATGAACTAGATTCCATTTTATCTGATGAGAGGACTGATTTCCTAGTTTCAAGACAGGAAACTCCTAGGAAGAACAAGAGACACAATGAAAAGTTAGAGATCTAATTCCTCTGTTCAGTTCAATAAGTCAGTTTACTTTCATTAATTAATTGCACAGTCTCCACTTAATTGAAGAGATGAATAGGAATATGGAAAAGATGCCCAGTAGTTTAATTCTCTGAGGACTAGATTCTCCTATCACTCAGTTTGTGATCCACAGTGGTTACCCACCTCCAATTTTACATGAATAATATTGCTAGATGTAGTAGTTAAAGGCATCAGGTGTACATTGATAAAGTTGAACACTTTCTTCCTTTGTTCTATTACCACTAATAGTACAGGGAACTTTTTAGAAAGGATGTAGAATGTGTGGGAAGCAGAGTTAAAATAGAAAAAAGCAAAGCAAAGTCCTGTTTAAATAAGCAGACAAACAGATAGATAGATAAATAAGTAGTCTTCAAGTCAGTGTGAACTCCTGGCAAATGCCTGGACAAGTCTTTGCAATTTTCTTGACAAGATTTTTTGGAAGTAACTTGTCTTTGCCTTCATAGAGTTGAAGGAGAATGACCAGCCCAAGGCTTTGGACCTAAGACAGGACTAGAATTCATGGCTTCTAACCACTACAGCTGGATCACTACATCCAGCTGGCTATCAGTGTGGTTTTTTTTAACAAATTAAAGTCATTAGAGAAAGCATTCATAAAATACATTGAGTGATATTGGAGTAGTGACAGTCTCTTAATCAGTTATTTTTAATAGGATTATCGTATGGATAAAATAAGGAGAATAGAATAGAATAGAATAGAATAACAGAGTTGGAAGGGACCTTGGAGGTCTTCTAGTCCAACCCCCTGCTCAGG
>JANHFT010006577.1:238736-251187 GCA_032467955.1 Pseudoxenodon macrops | reverse complement strand
AGTTCAAAGGCCTCAATTCTTTGGCACTCAGCCTTCCTTATGGTCCAACTTTCACAGCCATACATTGCAACTGGGAAAACTATAGCCTTGACTATATGCACTTTTGTTGTAGGGTGATGTCTCTGCTTTTTAGTATGCTGTCTAGATTTGCCATAGTTTTCCTCCCCATTTCTTGGCTGCAGTCCCCATCTGCGGTGATCTTGGAGCCCAGGAAGATAAAATCTGTCACTACCTCCATTTCCTCCCCATCTATTTGCACACACACATACATTTATGCTTATACATGTACATGTACACGTACATATGCAATTATGCATGTATGAAATATATATACTATCAGATTTTATATATATGCAAATTCTTCTAATCCAAGGGTAGGCAGCCTATGGCAGTTGTTCTGGAGTGACAACTTCATCACTGACCAGGGGTGTGCACAAAAGGGGTAATACATTTGAAATGGGGGGGGAGTTTCAACACGATTGAAATTTTGACATTTTTGGCACTCTCCCCAATTCCTCTGCCATTGGCTATTATATCCTAGTGATGGCACGAGTTGTACTCCATCAATATTTGGAGGAATATCTCTGCATTAAACTAAATCCTAGTTTCTATTACTAGGGTTTATTAAGTTAAAATTGGTTGGGCTTATAAATTGAAATATAAACCATGATGTATCAAGCACAGCAGCAGTCTTTATATAAAACAGTGAGTCAAGAATATATAGAATAGAATAGAATAGAAATAGAATAGAATAGAATAGAATAGAATAGAAGCAGAGTTGGAAGCAGGGGTGGGTTCTGGATATTTTTGCTGCCAGTTCGCTCAGGGTTGCACTACATGTGTCCGCACACCAATCAAAAACTAGCTTCTGTGCATGCGCAGAAGCAAAATCCAAGCTGGTGGCGCCCACGGAAACAATGATGGAACCGGCTCTGTGATGTCATCGCCAAGTTACTACCGGTTCTATAGAAGTAGAAACCCACCCCTGGTTGGAAGGGACCTTGGAGGTCTTCTAATCCAACCCCCTGCTTAAGCAGGAAACCCTACACCACTTCAGACAAATGGTTATCCAATATCTTCTTTAAAACGTCCAGTGTTGGAGCACCCACAACTTCTGGAGGCAAGTTGTTCCACTGATTAATTGTTCTAACTGTCAGGAAATTTCTCCTTAGTTCTAAGTTGCTTCTATCCTTGATTAGTTTCCATCCATTACTTCTTGTCCTACCCTCAGGCGCTTTGGTGAATAGCTTGACTATATGCACATATCTTCCTGTTTTGAGAATCTGGAGTTCATGTCAAAAAATAACATCATGTATTTAATGATTTAAACACCTTGGAACCACATACAGGTAGTCATTGACTTAAGGCCACAATTGGGACTGGAAGTTCTGTTTTCTGAGCAATGCAGTTGTTAAGTGAGTCACACTCAATTTTGCTGTGGTCATTAAGTGAATGACTTCCACGATTAACTTTGTTTGTTGGAATTCCCCTGGGCAGCTTGCAAACGGCAATGTGTGGCCCCAGGGTGCTGCAATGCGGATTGTCAAGTATCTGAATTTTGATCATGTGACTGCAGGGATCCTGGAATAGTCATAAGTCACTATTTTAGTGCCTTTGTAACTTCAAATGGTCATTAAGCAAATGGTGGTAGGTTGAGGACTATACCAGGACTACCTGTAACTGGTATTTCTACCTTTGCCTATATCAATATGCCTCACTTTAAGATAAGTAATTGAGGTTGTTCCCACTTGTCTTCACTGAGAGTTGCCAATGAACTGAAGAGGAACAGCATCTTCCCACAAAGATGCTGTTTTATGTGCATCTGAAATGCACAAATGCTACCAGAAATCCATTAGCTCTCATCATTGCAAAATTTTGGAAAAATTCTAAATGAGCCCTTCATTTTGGCATGAAGCCGAATTTAATTTTTGTGGTTTGTTTTTGAGTTATAGATTTGCATGTTTTATTTAATAACGTCATTAGAACCTACCACTTTCTTCACTTTTACTTGTATGAGACTTCTATCTAATTTGAATATATTGTCAGATTATATTCATGAACTGGGATAGACATGGCAACAGGTCAGCCATTGGGGACTGACTGGAATAGGTCAGCCAATGAATAGGCATAGCAACTAAGTCAGCCAATGGGAGCTGAAACAGATCTGAGTCTGTGCTAAGAATTGAAACCGAAAGAAGTGTGAACTTGTCTGCTGATCTGAGCTGAAATGAAACTGTTCTCTGCTGTTGGTATTGTATATATATTCTTGAATATAAAGAAGTTTCTTATTTAAATCAATCCTGTTGAATCAGTTTACATGTGTGTGCTTTCTGGATTTAACTTCTGCAATAAATTCTGATATATATGTCTATTTGCCTGCTTTTCTCTGCCTCCCTGCCTGCCTGTTTGTCTAGGGAAGGCTTTTCCTCTTAAGGTGGCCTGGAAATGTTTCAAATAAATTATTAGGTTTAAAAGGAAAAAAGGGGTTTCTTCCTTGCTTATTATACACATGGCACAATTCTTAGTGTATCATCTTTTCATGATTCCTTGTACTTCATGAAATGGGCCCTTTCGTAGAAATCAACTTACCATTTTACCACCACAGCATAGCTTCAAAGAGATGGCAAAGTAGACACTTTTATTAAGCCAAAAGTGATGGAGGTAGTACTTACTTTTGCTACATGAACTAATTTCACTACTTTATCTGTTTTACCTTCTGAGCTCGGAAGAGTTTTAAAGTAAACGCTAATAAAACATTTCCTATCATCCTGCTTTATTGGAGTAAAGAAGCTTCTTACAGAAGACATGCAAAACTCAGGGGAGCTATTAATTTATCACATGACAGCTTAAGTTCCCAAAATATATTGAGCGAATAAGGAATGAAGAATTTAAGGGGTGCTCTGCATTTGTTTGACACTTTAATTGTGATTTAAGGCTATTATACTCTCCCCCAGTTTATAGCCTCAAGAAAAAATTGTCCTGAATGCAAAAACTACTTAGTAATCTTCTGCAAACGATGCTAATCTAATGTCTTAAACAAGAGGCAATTAAGCAACATAACGATCTCTTGCATAGATAGAACTGTATCTTATCATATGACATCACAATAGCAGATTCATATATATGGAAAAATATGCATGTGCATAGGGATGCAGTGGCTCAGTGGCTAAGATGCTGAGTTTGTCGAACGAAAGGTCAAATCCCTAGTGCCGCGTAACGGGGAGAGCTGCTGTTATTTGTCCCAGTGTCTGCCAACCTAAGATTCGAAAGCACGTAAAAGATGCAAATAGAAAAATAGGGACCATCTTTGGTGGGAAGCTAACAGCGTTCTGTGCATCTTTGGCGTTTAGTCATGCTGGCCACATGACCACGGAGACGTCTTTGGACAGCGCTGACTTTTTGGCTTTGAAATGGAGATGAGCACCACCCCCTAGCGTCGAGAACGACTAGCACATATGTGTGACGGGAACCTTTACCTTTACCTTATGCATGTGCATTCATCTTTCTGAACACCTTTCTTCTGGCACATTAAAACCAACTGTTTGCATATGTTCCATTGATTTAAATAGCCCATGGGTAGGATCCATTAAATTAGCTCCCAATATGATGAAAGTTTTTAATGTAACTTCAATTAGAAATATTAAACTTGCAATCCTACAATCCAAGTCTAGGTAACATTGGGCTATCCAGATGTTTTCAACTTCCAGCACTGCTATTAGACTCATCAAAAATATCCGAAAGCCTATCCTGGCTACAGACAGTCTTATAAGAATAAGAAATATTGAGCTCTGTACATTTAACTTATTTGAATAAGCGTGTCTGGAACTGCACTGTTACTTGAGTCATGCAAGAAGGCACATGAATAATATATTGTCCACGTCTTTCAGGTTATCCTGAAATTAGGATTCTATCTTTGGAAAGAGCCAATCATGGTGACTGACAAAGAAGCATTGCATAATTTAATGAATAAACTAAGCCATCAAAAACAGATGATGCCACGGGGGTGTGAAATCAATCTGAGAATGATAAGAACAACTCATCTGGAAACTCATCAGTCTTATTTCTAGGATTAGAAAGGGGCTTCAGGCCATGGTTCCTGAAGTTCTCTTCCAAGAGTCATGGAAATACAAAATGGTTGTTTTTTCTTCAAAAAAGAAAAATAAAAATCATAGAATTCTATAATTAGGGTTACACCAAAAACCATGAACATTTTTATTCCAGAAATAGAATTTAGTTTATAATAAAAAATGTTTCAGCACTATAATTCAGGAATGTCCATTGAGTTCTGCACTGCAGCTCTAGCAAAAAGAAAGTAACTTTGAGTATACCGTATACATAGTTACTGTGGTTGATGAGGGTTATCAATATTTTATTAAACCTTAACTAATATTTAAAATGTAAACATGTTTTAGTGAATATATTAGAAATATGAAATGGCATATCTATTTTTTCTTGTTGTTTCATCCTGAAGTCAAAATTCATACCCCCCGATAATGAAATATTGCTTACTTTAGAAATAAAATTAGCTGTGGACCTTGAAATCCAGCACTGATAAGCTGGTGGCATGAATTTGGTCCCATATGTTTTGTGTTTTGCTCTTTGTGTATTTGTGTGTTATTAATTTAAAAAGCAATAAGAAATAAAGTGGTAGCAGCTTATTCAAGGAATGCAACAGGAGTTCTGATGTGTGAATTTTCATTTTAGATTCTCAATTTACAAATATATTTGTCTAAAATCATACTGCCGGAATAGGCCATTTAGACTATCAAATCAAATCACAGGCTCAGGTTTTAGATTAAGGAAGGTACCCAAAACAATCTCCAACTGAACACATCCAATAAGGGGAAATCCGCCACTTCTCTAAATACTTTTTCCATTGTTTGTCTGCTTTTACTGTTTTCTAACATTCAATTAGAATCTTTTTCCTACAGAAATCCAAGTCCTGCAGTCTGGAATGAAAAAGAATAGATATTGATCTTCTTCTCTGTGACATCTCTTCAGATACTTGAATAGCACTGTCATATCCCTCCCAGTCATCTTGTCTCAAGACTAAGCATACAAGTTTCCTTCAGTCTGTCTTCTAGACATTCCTGTTCATTCTTGTTTCCTTCTCTAAACTGTTCCAATTTCTCTAAATCCTTCTTAAAAGTTGGTCCCCTGAAGTGGAAGCAGTCTTCGAGATACTTTCTGATGAAAGCAAAATAAAATCAAGTAATCACATAATTTGGAAACTTGCTTCTATGGCTGCAACCTAAAACCAAAATGAGGGGACGTTAGTCCACTTCGAACAAAGGTGTCAAATTCAATTTCATTGAGGGTCGCATCAGGGTTGTTTTTGATCTTGGGGAACTGGGGTGGACATGGCCGGGATGGGCATTGACAGCTCGACAATCACTTGTGTTGGGAGCGCCTGTTGTGGCCTGAGCATTCTGCCAGTGAAAACAGAGCTTGGGAGTGCTACCCGTGGCCCTCGCGACCTCTGTTTTCAGCCACGACAGCCTCCTATAACCCTCTGCCAGTGAAAATGGAGCTCAGATGGGCCGTACGCAGCCCTCCCAAGCTCCATTTTTGCTGGCAGAGGCACTGCGCACCAGTCCTTCTCTGTTTCCAGGGCAGCCCTGTGGGCCAGAACTAAGCACCCTGCAGGCCAGTTCTGGCTCCTGGGCCTTGAGTTTGACACCCCTGACTTAGAACATCTAACTAATCCATTATGAAATCCATTTGGGAATTATTGCATATTTTCAGTCAGGGGTCTTCTTACGTTCTTGTGGTAGTGAGTGCTATCATGACACTGTAAGTCAGTAGTACATTATACTGAACATTGTGGAAATACAAATATTACCATGATTTGGAACCAGACATTTACAATTTCACGAAGAGATGGGTGCAAATGTTTTAGTTTAGTGATGTCAGCATTCATTTTTTTAGTTTTCTCTTTGGGCTTGAAATACTGGTTTCTTCCAATGTTTTGCTTGTACTGTACTGTTAATGTTGGAATTATCTGTTTGTATATTTTGCTTTCACTTCCCACTTGAACCAACTTAGAGATGCACCAAGCCAATAATAAAAAGGCATCTCATCACAACCATTGATGCAATAGCTCTATAATGCTAATTAGCTGAATACTGAAATCCCTTTGGTACATTTTAATGTAATTATATTTAAATTAAAGCACATTTAGCGTGATTAACAATATTTATAGATAGCCTGATTAATTCCTTGCACCTTCTTCAGAAAACATAATTCTTGGGGGTGGATATATATATATATATATATACAGATAAATAAAGAAACAAAGAAGACAAATAAAAGAGTAGATGGTATCTGCCTTTGTACCAACCAGCCTTTGTACCAACTAGCAGGGGGGAAAAGAAAATAAATTCACTAAGATTAGTACATTGAAGATCTAAAATATTCCTAGCAACCATTTCATATCAGGGCCCTTGTCTAACAAAATGAGCCAAATCCTGCCACAATTTAACTTTCTGTGCTTACAAGATATGCCAATGGAGTACAAATATGGCCACCCTTATCTCATATCACTTGTGCTTCTGCAGGCTGGGAAAGAGCATGGTGGAGGCAAAGACCAGGAGAACTGGTTGAAATGTCTATGTTTCCCAAAACAGAGATTTGAGGACCCCATATTTGGAATTTCTGGTTTGGATTTGTGGATGGGTGGGTGTGGGTGAGTGTGGGTGGGTGTTGTGTTGTGTTGTTGTTTGTGTTTTCCAGTTTGGCATGCCACTGTCAGATTGCAGAGTGATTTGAGATTCCAGGGATGTTTCCAAGATTAAAGTGCTTTTTTTTTCCAAAATGCAATTGCTCAGCAAATATAATGACACAATGGGGCCAACATAATTCTAGTAGCTCTATAAAACATCAGCTTCTGTAATCTTTTGTATGAATCAAGGTTGTTTTAGTAACTTTTGTGTGTGTGTTTCTTTCACTTGTCTGCAATTTTTGCTTCTACTTAGTATAGAATTCCATGTAAAAATAAAAGAACCCATCAAAAGAACCACCGATGAGCAGACTTTTATGCAACCTGTTGCCTTCTTCAGTCATGGGAGTTATAGGTGTGGTCTACCAATTCAAGATTTAATCCCTGAATCACTCATGAATATTTAGAAAGATATTAGAGGTGGATTAAGGCAGGAAACCACTTGTAGCCAACATTCTATATTGTTGACAACAGACAGAGTTAAGTGTCTGTGAGCTGTTTGGGTTGCAGTTTCATTCAATCTAAAGAAAAGGAAGACTTAAAGGACATGATAGCAACAACAACAATACCAACCTGATGTAATCAAGTGTAGATTTCTGCTTTCAGTCCTTGTGGACATTTCCACTGACTTGAGCAAACATCTGTGTAGAGGCTGCTTGTTCAGGTTTTATATATATATAAATTTCCTAAATGCATAGTTAGCTAATTGAATATATTTATATGTTTGCACATGGGCGCATCCAAAAATTAAGCAAGGCAAATCTCTTTCCCTTCCTCTGACCTACACAATCATAGAATCCCTGAGTTGAAAGAAAATGCTGAGGTCATTGAGTCCAACTTTTGGCTCAATGGGGAATCCAAAATAGAATGTCCCAGACAGATGGCTGTCTAGCCTCCAAGTGAACACATCCCATAAAGGGAAACCTACTATTTATCTGAATAATTGATTCCATTGCTGAACTGTTCTTACTGTTAGGACATTTCTTCCACCTCACATTGAATCAGAATCCACCTTCCTGTGGTCTAAAACTATCTGTTCACATTCTGCACTCTAGAACAAGAAAGGCCAGTTGTTACCATCTTCTGTGAGAAGGTTAACTATATTTGTAGCTACCCATCTGGAGCAACCAGGTTCTGTTTTGGGTTTCCTGTACCCTTCTCATCTTGGGGATGTGAATAGTAAGCAAAGCCAAAACAACTCCATGCAGGAAAAAGTAGAAAGAGTGGGGAAATGTATGTGTGACTTGACATAAAGAATAGCTTCACATCTTATTTTACTATATAGGGACAGGCAAAGTAGAAGTCCTGAACATGTATACATTTCCCCCCCAGAAAGCCATCTGTATGTAATTTAGTTACCTTCCTTTAAAACCCTGCCCCTCTTCATATCATTCAATCCAGCAGACCCAGTACAGAAGCAAATCAGTTCCCTTCTCTGTCAAGCACAGAAAACCAGGAGTCCAGGCAGTTCAAATGAATGTTTATTGTATGATAATGCTCTCTACAAGAATGTGAACTACCAATAGTCAAAGCAAATTGGCAGTAGATAAGAGTCAAAGAATTTCAAGGTGGGGTGAATATAGATCTCTTGTGGGTGCGAAGGGACTCAAGGCTGATCGTAATGTTTGACCCAGAGGTGGGTTCCTACCAGTTCAGACTGGTTCTATAGCGTAGGTAGTAAGCCGCTGGTGACATCACGGAACTGGTTCTGGTCCGTGGATGCCATCTTTTTTTCCGGTTTTTTTCTTCTTCTGCACATGCACAGAAGCCACATTTCCGGCACTGCGCATGCATCGCCATCTTGTTTTTGGCCTTTTAAAAAAAAATGTAATTGTTTTGCACTGCGCATGCACACTCCACACGTGTGCCCAGCGTCCACGTGGCGCAGGAGGAAGCAAACCGCTGGTGAGGTAAGTTAGAACCCAACCCTGGCTTGACCCCTCTCCTGGGCTCAGCCTGGTCATCTCCTACACTTTCTGTAACATAGAAAAGTATTCTGCATTGAGCCTGAACACTGTTCCTCTAGAGTTTAGCCCAATACATGATTGAGAGGTTTCTCTACCAGCAATCCATAGATCCTATTATGAGTTCCATGCTTTAAAAAATAAGCTCACGCTGATTGTTGCTCCTTTTGCTTTCCCAGGTTTAGCTAGTTGGAGTAGAAATGGTTTAGAATGTTGTTTATGCTCTCACATGTACAGCAGCAGTTAGGGCTTCACTGTATCTCAGCTGAATCCTTTTTCCCTCCCTTCAATTGGAAACACTTGAATCAATAAAAAGAAATGGGGTGTCACTGGGAGGAATATCCATGCTTTATCAAGCTTGCCAAATTGCTTCATGGAAGGTTAAAGTCATCTTCCCCTGGAAGCACCAAAAGCAGTGCAGAACTGAGCTGGCGACATCATGATGACACAAGAGCAACTTCATCCCTATAAAGATCCAATTGCCTAAAACTAGCCACACAGGAAGCTGTAAAACGTTCTCACAGGCTTCACTCATTTTGAAGGACTTTTCTCTGATGTGGTAACTCTGGTGATTTTCAAGCAGGGATTTCATATGAAAAAGGAGTGGTAAAGTCTCTCTGCATGGAGGCTGCCCCCCCCCAAGTTATATATAAGTGACTCATCTTTTCATCACTGAAGTCAATAAATAATAGAAGTCTGTTATTCATGTGACTTTTTCCCCCGTCATAAATGCAATACTCATCAGCCATATCTGGAATCTTCATTTGCCTCTTCCTTCCACTCTGACCCTGATAATAAGTATCTCAGTCCTGCTCAAGAGGAACTTGTAACCACTAAATTTCCCAACTTTGGTTCACACTCTTAAGGAAGCAGCTGTCACTTTTCTCAAGTTATGGAGTCCACTCGCAACCCTCACTTTCACCACAAGCACAACATTGTAAGCGAAAAGAGCTTGTGACTCATTGGGAGGGCTGTATAGATTTTGATGGGCACATTTTGTCTTCAGAAAACGAGAGAATCCTTGTAGTAATCAAATCTGTATGATCAGCTTTGTCTTAGAAACTCTTTGTCTGATGGCTACTCAGACTTTTGTTTTGTAGGAGAGAAGAGTGATGAAGCAATCATCCTCCAAATAAATGTCTGACTTGGATATGACTCTTTCCAGCTAGTACCTACTAAGGGTTATTGTCAACTGCCACATCACACTTGTACTTCGCAACCATTCAGTATCAGCTGCCATGAACTCTAGGGGGACTGAATGGGAGGGGGGATGTTGAGGAAAAATGAAACTTAACTGTATCTCTCTGAGATGAGCTTCTAGGACAGCCAGCTGGGAACAAAACACAGCTGCATACCACACCTATGCCTGAAGTGACTGTTCTAAAAACATCTTGTTTGAATTTGGTTGGACATGGAGGCCCAGTGATGGAGGCAACTAAGGGAGGGAAAAGTGAAACTTGGAGATTTTGGTGTGCAATTTTCAGTTCTGGCTATGCATTACTATAATTCGCTTGACTTCTAGTAAACTATACCTTTTGGAAATGTAGAGGTCACATAGCAAGAAGAACTGATGGTGGATGGACCAAGGCAGTCATAGAATGGATTCCACTTGATAAAAAGCGGTCCATAAAAGATACCGAAAACAAGATGGATCGATGACATCAGCAAGTATTGCGGGCCTCATTGGCAAAAGTAAACTCAGGACCGTATTGGCTGGAAACATGTAGAGGAGGTCTTCATCCTGCAATGGATGGACAATGGCTAAAATGGTGATCAGACCTTTCTAGATAAATGGAGTTAAGGATCGTTCTTATTTAGAGGGTGACAGTTATTCAGTACATGTCTACCTCTTCAAAATTTTATACAAAATAAGTCTTCTGGATTTTTTTGACAGGCTAGTAGAAATATTTCTACTCCACACTTTTAAGATAATGTTGCCAAGGTAGATAGAATAGTAATTAATAAACAAACTCATGGATTAAAATGCAAGAACGAACATAAAGTTAAAAATAAAGAAGAGAAAAATCAATAGAGCAAACTAAAAGAAGCCATAGTCTTTTCAAACAGAGACGTCCAGACAACGTTATCCTATGTAACAAGGATTTAAACACAATTTTTGCTTGGAAGTTACAAGATAGTAAGGATCTTTCTCTTTGCCACCCATCACATTTCTAAGGGTGAAAGTCTCGGTGAGAAAGGCTTCACACGACTATTTCAGGTCAGATTGAGATGCTTTGAACAAGACAGGAATTAGCAACCTGAACTGATACAGTACTAGTTCTAATTCCTCTACAGCAGCATTTCATTTTGTTCTAACTGTATATGGGCATTTGAATAATTTTAAGTCATAGTTAGGGCATATTTTTAATGAAAGCAGTTTGCCCACGAGCCTTTAAATGTTTTTTTCCAAGCAATTCTAAAACAGGGAGAAAAATTCTAGGCCAGCCAGGACATTTCATGCAGATTTTCATAATGTAACTGAACTCAGCTCATGAACACAAACTAGTCAGCCCTTCCTACAACTGAACTTTATAGATCCACTTATCAGGGATGGGTTGTGAATATTTTTGCTGCCAGTTCACTCAGAGTCATGCACGCGCACACAGCAATCAGAAACTAGCAATCAAAATCCAAGATGGCGGCACCCACAGAGACACCGATAGAACCGGCTCCGTGACATCATCACGGAGTTGATACCGGTTCTGTAGAACCAGATAGAACCAGTAGGAACCCACCTCTGCCACTTACACATTTGCATTCTAGGGATTAGATGCAGTGAACCTGTAACTGAGATGCTCCCAATGGGAAAAAAAAGTCTTGTCTTTCATGCTTAGCAAAAGCTTGAGTTCATCTTTAAAGCTCTAAATGATTTGGGGCTAGTTATCTAAAGAATTGCTTTCAGTCAGCGTGAATTTGAAAGGTGCTTTAGAAGTGCTGATTTGATACCGACCACCATGGTTACTTGCAGACATACAATCCAAAGATGATTTTAGCATCCTGGAAGTCTGTATGGATTGAAGGTTATTCTTTATTGCCGATCCCTAAACTTCAAAGGCTTTAAAGATGAAAGCCAGCATCTTGCTCTGGGGGATAAATCCAGACCTCCAAAGCATGGAAGCCAAATCAATATCACATCTTCTGATCTCTCAGTTCCCACCAGTATCTGGATGACCACCTTCTTTATCTGAAATCAGAAAAAGATGCCAGTGTTGACAATGATGGGCTGACACACCATTTGCTTGGGAGCTAGGATTGGTGGGTTCTTTCCAAGAACAGATTCTTTTCTTTTACAAAGAAAAACAAGAGTCCTGAGAAAAGTCAGCAAAAGTACCATCAAAGCAAGTTTTAATGATAAACATAAATATAGCCATAAAAGGGTAGAAAAAGAAATGCCTGTCTAGTAAGAAAGTATGTTTCGCTTTCAGACACCTAATGTATGAGTCAGCCACCATATACTGAACACGAGACAAGCACACGCAGGGATGACAATGAGTCACATGACCCCAGATAAACTTTTCCTAAGATCTTCAGTAAGATAAAATAGGAAATGTCCTTGTTCATTTTCCCTCTAAGAAAGGCCATACAGTTTACCGTGATTCTTTTCCCCCCAGAGAATTTATTTTCCACAAAGAAGTTCTGTAAGCTGCACTTCTTGTTCTATTTATAATATGTGGTATTATATTGTATTATGGTAATATTTATTTATTTATTTATTTATTAAATTTGTATACCGCCCTTCTCTCGAAAGACTCAGGGCGGTGCACAGCCA
>JANHFT010006577.1:226922-238636 GCA_032467955.1 Pseudoxenodon macrops | reverse complement strand
GTCACCAGCCGACACTGTCTAGCCGACGGCACCCTGATAAGGCCCTCTCTATGTGAGCGCACTGGTCGGTGGGAGGCAAACAAAACAAACATGCATATATACGTGTGTGTACGTGCAGAGGTGGGTTCCAGATCTTCTTACTGCCGGTTCGCTCAGTTCTAAATACTCGCATGAGCAGTACTTAGAAAAAGCTTCTGCGCATGCTCAGAAGCATAAAACAAAATGGCGGGACCTACTGCGCCACCAAGAGAACCAGCTCGGGAGTGTGACAGGCCAGGGTCATTAACAGTTCCACTGAACCAGGCTGCCAAGTTACTAATGGTTCCATAGAATTGGACCAAACCGGTAGGAACCCACCTCTGTGTATGTGTACGTATACGGTATATGTATAGTGTAGTGTAGTGTAGTACAGTACAGTATAGTTCCAATATCTCCTTTGATAACACATATGCATTATAGAAAGTACTGGTGCAACCTATTGACCTCAAAGCATTTTAAAACTCTGCTGGAGACAACTTTTATTGCCATTTCTTAATATATACACTGGAATCAAGGAGAATTTACCGTGTGGTTTTGATTGGATTGTGCTCAAAGTTCTGACTAAAATGATAGCACTATTTATTCTATCAATTTCAAACTAGGAATGCCATTAGAAGAAGACAAGAAAAATGACCATCAACTTATAAAAACAGTGGAGAAGGTAAAGGTGACAAAAACTGGATAGGTTTAAGATGGAATAAAACTAAGGGACAAATGATAGGTTTGAAATAAGTTTGTTGTAGAAAGCAGGCTAGAAAATGGAATCCCATGAGTTCTAGTCCTGCCTTGGGCACCAAGCTTACTGTCTCTGGCCCTAGGAAGCAGACAATGGTAAACCACTTCCAAAGTCTTGTCATGAAAACTGCAGAGATTTGTCCAAGCAGTTGCCAGGAAATAATGCTGAGTCAAAAACAGCAGCAAAAAAAAAGAAAAGAAAAGAAGATAAGATTAGAGCTAACAGGCTTAAGCTAGATGAGAAAGGTTTGATCTGAATATCAGCATACATTTCTGGTTGGCAATAATTAAGTTGATTACCCAGCATAATGATAAACCCTCCTTTACTGGAATTTTCAGCAAAATCTGGACAGCTATCTATATAGACACCTCAAAATCTCATTTTCCCTGTCAGAGAGAAAGTTGGAATGGATGGTATAATCAGGTCCCCCTCCAACATGGATGCTACCCTGAATTTCCAAAGGAATGGAAGGATGATGATGATTTTCTGAACATACATTGAATTGCAAAATCCAATCTGGGTCGGTCACCACCAGGACCAGAAGTTTACTGGTTTACAGAGGTAAACCTCTGGTCTGGTGTCCAATTCAGATTGGATCTTGGAACATTCTCCTTGGACGCGTATATTTGCCTTCATTCATACATTTACCAGATCCATTTCATGGCAATTAGTCAATATTGTAACAGATCATTTTTGTATTACAACTCCTAACATAGGAAAGTCATATTTATTTATTTATTTTTATTTTTATTTATTTTCAACAGATTCCGACACCATCTGACTCTAAGACCTATTCTGGTATGATACCGTATGGTTACTGCTTAGTGTTTAGTTGTTCATATCATTGTAAATTTCTGAGTCACTTCAAATCCATTTATATTTCTGAGTCACTAGGCTTTATTAGTATGATAATTTCAGAGCAAACATTCCTTGTTGTTGTTAATATTTTGCTTCTATCTGGGCTCTTGTACATCTCTGATGAAATTCTGGGAAAGTTAATCTGTATAAGCTCTTCAATCTAACAACACCAAAGAAGATAAAATGCAGCTAAAAATCCAGACATAGTTCAGTCTGACTTTCTGATAAGAAATATTTAAAATAGTTATAGGGATTCAGCTCTTGCTTATAGTTAAGAAAAGTACTTTTCATTCTCCTATTCCATTTCTCTCTTCGTTAGAGGGCTATGTGCTGACTTCTGAAAATGGCAGCAGCTCTATCACCCTCATACCTGCTTAGAAAGGTTTTCTGTTTAATTCTGTCCTGTTCCATTTCATAGGCTGATAATACTGAAAGTGGAACATAACGTGCTTTCCAAAAGCAATGTTAAAGCAAATTGAGACATAAGTAGATATGTGCCTTAATGCAAGCCTCAGAAGTGGATTGCAATAGCAAACAAGGAATAGAAAGTACACAAATCACATTTCATAGCTCTTTGAAATACTGGCTGTCAAAATAAATAATTTTTTAATGAAGCATTACTGAAATGTTAAAACTTGAGAATATCTCAGCAAGTGGTATTTATGGAAAGGGAATATTTTCAAAGGTCAGCTCTGTCACAATTATCACAAAGATAATTCAAATTATTTCAGCTATGGTTTTGAGATTTTTTTTCAAAGTTACTGCAGAATTTTTTTTATTTTTCATGAGATTATGCCTGCATGTTGTTAACAGTTCAGATAAGTTCAAATTATAAAGAACTAGTTATTTTAAAGGAGAACAATATCCTAATCATGTAAATATGTTTTTTTCAAAAGTAAAGAAATATGACAGAAACTCTAATTTCCATACAAACTAGCCAATTCAGTGTAAGGAGCAGCAGGACTGGTCCTTCACATTTTGAAATAATGCACACCAAAGTAACACAGTCATATCCACCTAAAAAGGATTAAATCTATTAAAACCCAAGCCTAATATTATTAAGTTGATTCATCCTGAGTTCAACCAAATGAGCATGTCCATAGTCCCTTCCCTTAAATATTGCCATCTAACGGGAGGTAGGAAATATGCCTTTTACTGATGTTCAGTATTCACAGAGCTTTCTGTAAATCAGGCCCTTTCCATTGGAGTCTAGGACAGCTTGCTGTGGCCAACTTGGGGCAGCCAACTTGCTATGGCCAACTTGCCATGGCCAACTTGCTGCGTGATAAGTTGCCACAAGACAAGAGTTACTACTAATATCAAAGAAATTGTGGCGTAGAATCATTAAAGAAAGAATGACAAAGGAGGGACAAACTGAAATATGAATGACAAAAAATAAAATATTTTTAATTACTTTAAATAATTAAATTGAACTATTGAATTGTCCCACAGCGAGTTGTCCTGTGGCAAGTTCATCATGATGTGTTGGCTGTGGCAGTTTGGCCATGGCGAATTGCCCACGGTGAGTTGGCCCTGATGAGTTATCCCATTCTGTTTCCAGTGATGGTGCTGTAACTTTAGAACAAGCTTCTCAACTTGAGTTGCTTCTGTCCACATTCCTAAGATTCACTTAACAGATATTGACATACAGGTATTGATATGTAGCTGATTGATTTTTGCTATTTTGCCTCAGCTTTTGACAACTACAGAATGCTTCTGAATTGCTGATATATACAGTATTCTGTGAACTGCTGCATAAAGGAAAGAGGAAGGAAAGAAACTAGTGATTGACTTAATTGAATGGTGGTCCAATGACCAGCTGTTGAAGACATACGTGGAGACACATATTCTACTGCCCACTTGGAACCACAAGTTGTGAAGTTTTGTCATACATACTATAGATCCTTTAGATTTTTAGACAACTACCAGATAATGTCATGGCAATTTCATGAATCTTTAAGCAGGAGGAGTGGTTGTGTTTAGTAGAACATAAATTACACAAAAAGAATGCTAAAGCTACACTGTTACTCTGCATGCCTGCCTGGCCTAAAAGTCATTATAAAATATCTATTTCCAAGCTATTCCTTTAAAATGTCAGACCTCTGAATAGCTTTTGCTGTAAAATATGTACAATGTACCAACAACATTGTACCACACTCTTGTTGAACTGAGTATTTTCTGAAATTCTTCAGGTTTCTATTATTTAAAGATCTCCAATTCTAAATTTTAACAGTATTTTATAAATCAAATTCAGGTTAATTGGGGAATTAGAAATCACCTGTGAAAAACTTTTAACTGTTTCAGACTAGAAACTCTTACTACATTGAGCATATCACTCTATTTTTCCCCCTTCAAATGTCAAAACAAACCCATATTTTGAACCTCTTGGTTAAAAAAAATATATCATGAGTAATAACAATAACAATAACACACTACTCATCCTTGCATTGAGATCTGGTAATAGGTTTCTTTTTATTTAATTTTTTTTAAACTGCCTGATCTTATCTCTTAAAAGTTAATTTTACAGAATAAGTACACGTTCTTATTCTAACCTAGTTATATTTGTAAAATACAAATCTGCCAGTAATTCTTAAAGTATAAGGAATCCTAAAATCATTGGCAAGATTTCCAAGTGCTTAAAGATATTGCAACTAGTATGGAAAACAGTGGCAAAACTACTTCTCAGAAAACTAGATGAAATTCACATCAAGTTGTAGTCCAGCCGTCATCACCCTTCAAGACAACTTGGTTTTCTATTTCTGCTTACACAAATAAAAAAGAAGATAATACATTAAAACTACCAATGTAAAGTGTCCATATCAAAGGAAGGTATTGTTGAACTGCAACTCTCTGCATCTGTTACTATGAACCATGGTGGCTGAGGCTTCTCAGCCTCAGGAGTGACAGTTAGAGAAGCATCAGAGCCCCATTCCTGGTTTAGACAATTCATCATTTATCCTGCCAGTCTGCCCTTTCCCTTTGCATTCGCATCCTGACTTCCTGAGAAGTTCTGAAACATACTGAAACAATCCTATTGTTTGGCGATGGTTTTAGTGTGTACGTCAGAGATAACTGCGAGAGCGGGCTGAGGTAGTTTTGGAAACTTACAGTAAAAGAATTACATCATTTACAGTAAGATCAGAATGCCCTGACCTCTCCCTCCCGAGGCCTGATTGCCACAGGATTCCCTTCCTTTTCATCTGTTTTCACTCACCACAGACTGCCTTCTGGATGAGGCTCCCAGGAGGCCTCTCCTAAAACAAACAGCTCTCAGGTATTTCAATTGGTTTATTTGCTTTGTGGGTACAGCCCACGCACCCTGGCATAGCTTCAGCTTGATGAAGAAGGAAAAAGCAACTCAACCTGTGCAATGTGGTTTTGTTGAATGTCTGTCTGCCTGCGTGCCTGCGTGCCTGCCTGCCTGCCTGCCTGCCTGCCTGCCAATAGCGCCAGTCAGCCGTCGCAATCTCAGCCACCATACCTTGACTCATCCTGGTGCCGTCTGACAGTAGGGCCCATCTCCTTGAGAAAGCATTGATCGTCATCTGCAAATAAACAGTGTCATTTCCCAGAGGATTTCAGGCAACCTTTGCTTATCATAAGGAGAGAAAGCCTCATGAGTGCTTTCACAAAACATTATCCATGGAATCTGACTGATTCATAGCTTACATGTTGTATCCAGTAACTGAACAATGTACTGTAAATGCCCATAGGAACACATTTCCCCTGTGCCTCTTCTCTTTTAAGTAGATCAGATCCTGCATCTGGATTGTGGCTTCATTTTATATATTACCGAAAGATGCCTAATAGCCTGTTGTCTAGGAATGTGCAGGAATTTCAATTGATTTGCACATCAAAATGCTCTAGCATGAGCTGTAACTCCAGGATGAATGAGGGTGGAACATGATGCAATCGTAATATACTGCTTTGGGCTTGTATATTCTTTGGTTTTTTTATTCCAGGATTTTTTTGGGGGAGTTCACAAAACATGCCAACCCAATTGCACATAACAAGCATACACTTAAAATATGCACATTTTGAGAACAACAGATGTGCATAATATAAAAATATATTTGCTATTGTACACTGAAACAGTCCTCATCATATGGGGAAGAAAAATAAAATGGATGTACGAACAAGCATCTGTGAAATTGACATCAAGGCAGGGAAAATGGTCTGTCCAGTTTTGGGGAAATCTTTTGAGTAGCAAGAATACCCTGACGGATACATTTACTAAGTGTAGCTGGTGTTAAGCAGTATTTCTATATTTAAGCATTAATTAATTATTTCTGCCCTGGAATGGTCAAGTTAAACTGCATAAATTCAGCTTCGACCAAGAAGGCTTGTTTGGTGATCCATAAACATTCAGTCATATAAGTAAAGTGCTATTTACTCTTTAGAAGCCATAACCCATTATATTTTATTTGCAGAGCTAACTTCACCTGTGGCCCAGTTTCTCCGAGGGTGACTCTCCCGATTCATCTACTCTTCTTGCAGCAAATTCTAATGGATGATGAACTTCCATTTTATGGCTAGATGGAGCACTATTTGGATGACCGAGACCACATCTAAGAAGTTGCGTCAAATGAACAAGGAATTGTCATTTTCAATTTTCTTGCCCTTTTAATTTGGGCACTGTGAGTAACTCACTGTGACGTTTAATTTTTATTTCTTGCTGCAAACTTCGGTATTGGAAATGGGAAGGATAGTCAAAGCTGTATTGTAAAAACTAGCCTTCCTGCAGACCTCTACAAGGGCTGTTGTTCCTCTGCTCTACAGAAGTTCTGGAGCAGTGTTTCTCAACTTTGACAAGATTACGACATATAGACTTCAATTCCCATGCCATCTGGGAATTCTCGAAAGTTGAAGTCCACACAACTTAAAGTGGTCAAAGTTGACATACACTGCTGTAGAGCTTCTAGACTTGGTCCATCGTTATTAAGATGACATCTAGCTGGCAGCAAAAAGTTAGGATTTTCAATATTCTCTTTGCTGCCATCAGGAACCATCTGGATTTTACAGGCCACATCTGGAAGCCCTACCTCTTTCAAAAGTTTCCTGGGTTTGCTGTCTACATGAAAAACAGTTATCAAACACTTGGCAACTCCTGTATGAATATTTGGCTTGGTCAAATGGGGGTAACATTCTGGAGCCCTGGTCTAGGCAACACAACTTGGTCTTTTTAGCCCCTGAGATGGATGCATATTTACAGAATAACGATTGTTCTAACAAATTCAATGTTTGCAAAATTCATTATGCTTACATAAAATGTAGTAATCTGATTCATGCTTCCCTGTTAGAGAATGGAGCAATTTTTACACATCTAATGTATAAGGTCCACCAACCTCCTCTCTCCCCTACTACCCCAGGGAACATTGTTACACTGTTATAAAGCAAACAAAATGCTGTGTAAAGAGAAAAAAATGACCTCTCTGTAGGTTATCTAGCTTTGAGCTATCAGTATCTAAGGTTGTCTTTAAGAAAAGCTGGTATATGCATTATTACAAGGCCATTCGTTTTTAAACAAGAATTTATGGCATGTCTTGTGGAACTATATTGCCATGAATGCTGGGTTTTTTCCATGAAACTGTTGCATTATGTTAATATTTTACAGGTTTCTTATGTAAAATATCTGCCAACATCACACAATCTACGGAAACAATAAGACTCTGGAATCTATTTGGATGTTTACACATTTATACACTACTTTTCTTTCAAAGACCATAAGAACATAATATGTGACCTGCGTTCCTTTCATAATCATCAACTGAATTTTATAGTTTGGCAGACACCACACCATTGCATTGTTAATACAGCCATGGTGGTCAAAGTTTCAACCCAGCTAGGCCTCTTTTATTCAGTAGCAATGATAGGTAGGTAGGTAGGTAGGTAGGTAGGTAAGGAAGGAAGGAAGGAAGGAAGGAAGGAAGGAAGGGTGAGGCCATTCAGAGCCAAATGGGTCCAAATAAGTTCAACTTGCACCCTGCTGAATGTCTCATTTTGTGTTCCAAGAACTGCAGAAACATCATTGATGATCAGCCTAAAGGGCTTTCACTATATGTAGTAGGGACCTTGATTTGTATAAACTCAATCTCTGGTGGATAACATCATTCTGATATCAGAAGCTATTCTACAAGATATTCCTGTGAGATTAGTAGCATCTTGCTCAGTTATTTTGTTTTAATACTCACTTCAATTTACAAGAAAAAAAACTTTTATAGAATAGATAAAACATTATTTTAAAAGGTTTACAGATTGGCTCTCCTATTGATTGATATCACATGGTGTACTATTTTGGTTTATAATTATAATGTTCAGCAGCAGAAGTAAATGATTACAGGGGTCAGGTAAATTTTATATAGAATCTTTCCTTTTAAGGAAGAAATCTTTTATGGAAAGAGAATAGTGAAACTTAGTTTTTTTCTAAACCATGTAGAAAACTGTATCTGGAATCTTCAGATCAGTTATTTCCTATTAACATTCAGTGTAGAATTAAGCATTACACAAATTAAAATGTGCATTTTATTCCTTATTGCAGGGGGGCATTCAAACCCAATTTGTGTTGACCTCTGACAAAATGGTTTCCTAGCTTCATAAATGAGTAACATGACCCTAGCTCCCGATGTCGTCTCAATGTTGTTTATTTCATTCTATAAGAACAAACAATTCTACATTTATTTGTCATTGTTTCTTATAGGGGTAGCATGTTAATTCTATGTTACAGGCATGGGGGTTTGCAGGAACTGGGGTGGGGGGAAGATGACACTTGCATAAAAAGTTGTGTAGATGTCACACCTTAAGGAGTTTGTTATAAATGTGTACATCACCACAACCACAAGACTCTTGACAGCTATCAAGGTACTGTATAAAAATACAATAAATGTAAAAAAAAAATAAGATGAAGAAAACCCCAGGAAAATAGGTGGCATCTGACTCCAAAATCTCTGTGAAAAAGTTCTGTCTTCAACTTCTAGATGGCAGAAGATGTCGGAGGAAAACGGGTCTCCAACAGGAGGTAATTCCAGAGTGATGGTCCCATCACCAAAACACACCATGTCCAGGCTTCACCCACACCCACCTAAATGAAAATGAAGGACAACCAACTGCTTCTTCAGGCAGACACAAGTGGGACGATGAGGTCCCATGAATATTCAGGCACCAAGCCATAATGGACTTTATAGGCTGAAACCAGTACTTGAAATTGCACTCAGAAGTTAATATAATAATGCCTATAAATTTGGTGTAATATGTTCCCAACAAATTTCTGTCAGCAGTTGGGCTACTATTTTGCATCAATTGATGCTTCTGGGTAGTTTTTAAAGGTGCCTTTAAAGAAGAGCATGTTGCAGTGGTCTAATTGTGTCAGACATTACGATCCTGAGTCAGACATGATTGTGGTGTCTCACAGTTTTCTGAAAATGCCACTGGTGTGAAAGAACTTTTGAAAATGGAAAACTGATGCTCTAATTGTTGTGAACTCCAAAACGCAAAAAAAGAACTATGTATGAATGTTGACAACTCTAGCTGTAATTTATATAAAAGGTAAAGGTTCCCCTTGCACATACATGCTAGTCGTTCCTGACTCTAGGGGTCGGTGCTCATCTCCACTTCTAAGCCGAAGAACCAGCGCTCTCTGATGACGATTCTGTGGTCATGTCACGGGGGCATGACTAAACACCAAAGGCGCACGCTGTTACCTTCCCACCAAGGTGGTCCCTATTTTTCTACTTGTATTTTTACATGCTTTCAAACTGCTAGGTTGGCAGAAGGTAATTCATATATACATATCATATATACATATATAAAAGCCCAAAAAGAGAGTGAGGGAAACACTTAGACCGTGGACATTCCTCAAATTCATTTGGAGCTTTTACCAGAGGTGGGTTCCTACTGGTTCTATCCGGTTCTATAGAACTGGTAGTAACTTGGCGATGACATCCCGGAGCCGGTTCCATCGGTGTCTCCGTGGGTGCTGCCATCTTGATTTTGCTTCTGTGCATGCGCAGAAGCTAGTTTTCAATTGCTGCATGTGCATGCATGCACACGCTTCATGCACGGACCCACATCATGACCCTGAGTGAACCAGCAGCAAAAATATCCAGAACCCACCCCTGCTTTTTTCTACCCTTCTCTGTTCATCTCCTTTTAGATTATTCACAATGTATTAAAGATATTTCCACACTACTACCATTTTCACTCCTGAATCCCTCAAAAGTTATCTGAAGATGGTTCTAACCTTCATTTTGGTCAGAACCACCTCCTGGTTACCTTTATTTTTATAGAATTGCACACTTAAAATATGGAATAAAAAATCTTGCTTGATTTGTAGCAACAAAAGTTATACAAACACAGGCACATTATACACAAAACAGAAACAAGTAAAATAAGTCCCAACAGCCTGCTGAAGAGAAGAGAGGAACTCTTCTCAGTTTTGGCTAAGCTACTAAAGAAAAGTTGCAAAGTCATCAAGTCAACATTTCCTTTTCAGAACCAGAGGGTCATAAAAAAATCAGGAGGGTTGAGTCAAAAACTCCCTTCATTGGAAAAATAAAGCCTTAGCATCTTTTAAAAAACAAAGAGCAAAGAACTAGCTCCTCATATTTTTAAACTAGATGGCAACTAAACAGAATTAAATCAGTTCAGTCCCAAACACATAGCATCACAAAGATCTGAGGCTGCCTTCAAAGCACCATAGAATCTTTTTGTGCAAGATTCCAGAGAGACACAAAGAGCAGCTGAGCTGATAAAATGTTTCACTAACATAGTGGATTTCTTCATATCTCAACTTCAGAACATATGTATTTCTCCCTCTCTCCCCAAAAATGAATTTAAAATTATAACCATGAAGGGAAAAGAACTTGAAAAATTCTTTCCTTTCCTTCTGTTGGCATTAGGGCATCTATACATTTGTCTACCTGTACCTATCAAAAGACATATGAATGTTTATGCAAGCTGGAGTAATTCAGAATCACACTGACAATGCTAAAGAATGACTGACATGGAAGACAACTTAGACCAGTGACAGCGAACCTTTTCAGCACCAAGTGCCAAAACTAGAACACACACACTGGAGCCCGGAAACTGTAAGACCAGCTGGCACGCCAAAGACCGAAGAACATGCCAACTGGTCTTCAGATTTCTGGTGCTCTGACACACATGAAGACCAGCTGTCCGATGTGGATGCGTGCACCAGAAACCAGAAGAGCAACTGACGATGGGCCACATGCCCACAGAGGCTCTGTGTGCCACCTCTGGCATGCGTGCCATAGGTTCGCCATCACGGATCTAGACCGACACATCTCCAAAGATGATGATTTCTATTCTACTGCACATAAACAAGTAAAGGATAGATCCACTCCATAATAGTCACATTTATACCTTTTAAACATTTTCACAGAATTGCTATTAGATGTATGTGATAGAATTGCTGTCATTTCTTGTTTGTTTGTTTTCTATAGCTGCCCATCTCAGTCAATGACTGGGCAGCTTACAATTCAAAAAAATATAACCCACACTTAAAACATTTAAAGCAAAAGAAACAGTAAAATAAATAAAAATACTAAAACATATTCAAATTAAATATACATAGGGCCCAGAAACTTGGTCAATTAACACTATAACCAGGAAATAGAGCCTTTGACACATTCAGTGCTCCAGGCTGAAAACACAGCCAGGTTTTTAGAGACTAATAGAGGTGGGGCCATTCTAATCTCCAAAGGGAGGATCTCCATTGAAGCAGGACCCATTGCAGAAAAAGTTCCTCTTCTGCTTCCCACCAGCCGAAACTCTTTGGCTAATGGGCTATGCAGCATGCCCATTTTGCTTCATCATGTTGGCCAGATAAGAGACTGTTGGAAAAAGGTGATCCCTCAGGTACCCTGATCCAGGGGTGGGTTTTATTTTTTTTTACTACCGGCTCTGTGGGCGTGGCTTATTTTGTGGGCGTGGCTTGATGACCATGTGACTGGATGGGCGTGACTAACTCAATGTCACTCACGTCAAGAGGTGCCTTGCCTGGCCCCTTCCAGCCTCAACATATCTACAGTTCTGTAAAAATGTTGTTCACCTTTCTTCAACTTTA
>JANHFT010006577.1:179667-194606 GCA_032467955.1 Pseudoxenodon macrops | reverse complement strand
ATAGTGAAAGCATTAGCAAAGGATGATGGTTACAAATACCTAGGCATATTGGAAGCAGATAACATCTTGAATGAAAAAGTCAAAGAGTCAACACAAAAGGACTACATCAGGAGGGTCCACAAAATATTAAAATCAAAGCTGTATGCTGGAAACATAATTAAAACCATTAATACATGGGCAGTCCCAGTGATACGCTACTCAGCTGAAATCATCAACTGGACTTTGGCTGAACAGGAAAACGTGGACCAAAAAACACGCAAACGTTTAAATATGTACCACGCTTTACATCCATGAAGTGATATTGACAGGTTGATTTGATGGCACATAATCAATAAATCATTTATTATTAATTATTTATTATTATATCTTATTTTGGTAGCTTCCATTGGATAACTTTTCTTTGGAGAAGAAAAGCAATCTAACATAGATCACAACTATAACTTTGTCCTTCTTCCCCCTGTTTCTGGGCTTTAGTATAATCCATTGAAAGTTGCAAAGTGAAGTATAAAACCAGAGCCCAAAGTTGATACTTCTGGCACCTCCTTTCTTCTCTTTCATTTTCTGGTCTATGACCCATTTTCTCTCTTACCTATATCTCAAGTTATACAATGCTAGGGAAAGGACAAAGTGGTCTGAATAATGTTTGAAGGCCACATATATGGGACATAAAAGCATTTCTCTGGAAAGTTCTTAATCATTACAGTACATTGCCAGGAGAATGCAATGGTTAGAATGCAGTATTGCAGGCTAACTCTGTTGACTGCCAGCAATTCGATTCTCACCGGTTCAAGGTTGACTCAGCCTTCCATTCTTCTGAGGTCTGTAAACTGAGTACCCAGATTGTTGGGGGCAGTATGCTGACTGTGTAAAACTGCTTAAAGAGGCCTGTAAAGTACTATGAAGCAGTATATAAGTCTAAGTGCTATTGCTTTTGCTATTGCATTTCTGGACCGAAGCTAAATGCTATCTGTTCTGTTACACAGTCACCAACATTGGTCAGCCATTTGCATCTGGGAAGGTGACACGCAGAACGTTCACAGATTGTGACTACCTTTATTTGCCTCAGGCAGTGACTAATGAGAAGTATATTGTTTACGGCATGGAGGTTCGAACTTTTGCACATAAACATTATATGGTATAAACAAACTAGCTATGTGCTTTAATTATTTTGGAAGAAATATTTTCACACATGGAACTGACCTATGGTCATACTTCTGACTTTAGAGTCTACTGTAGGAAGTTGCTCACATTAATTTCAATGGAATGTTAATAATCACACAGAGAATATTGATACCTGACCACAACAACTGTTTTTGAAAGACTTTCCTTTCATTAAGCCAGTGTCTAGCTTAAACTAATCAAGCTGAGCTTTAATTAAGTGAGTGTTTAATTAAGCATTTCCTTATGCTGGTAGGCAAGACACTTTCTATTCCACCTTTTTTTATAAAAAAAACCTGTTGGTAAGGCAGTTTTATTGACTCAGTCAGTGATAATTAAAAGAACAACAACAATCTTAGAGAAGTTAAGAATATCTGATGATACAGTTGACCTGTGGACTAAGAAAATGATGGTCCTCCTCAACTTCCTTTGTACTGTAGTTTATTCACATTTTTCTTTCCGATACATCTTTGAAAACATGTTCTTCATTCAGCTTTATTTTGTTGGGAAAAAATGCCCAATTTCAATATTCTTAGCTGAATAATTCATTCCTACTATATTATTTTACAATAGCATACGCAAGGCAAGGCATGCCTTGCCCACTTGGGTAGATCTCATCTGCCCAAGTGGGCAGGACAACATTACAAGGAAGTACTTAAAGGAGGCAAGCCACACCTTTCAGCCAAAGCTCCACTCTGTAACCTCCTGGATATTATCCCTAATTCCAGTCTCCTCCTATATTGGGAGGATTGGTTTATTCTGTGTGTGTGGTGCTATGTGTATCTGCAGCAACATAGGGGGAGGATTAGGCCAACTCAGAATTTTCCCAGAAAAAGACCCAGAACAAGAGATTTCCCAATCCCAAATCGGATAAGAGAGAGGGGAAGAGGTTTGGTGTACTCATGCCAGGGGTGGGTTCCTCTTACCTTCCCTACCAGTTCGGGTTATGTCGGAAGTGTGCATTTTGTGCATCCGGGCAATTTCTTTTCAAGGCAATGTCGTCCCGGAGGACCGATTTCCAGCTGGAGGACCAGTTCGGGGACGTGGCTAGCCGGCCATCATTGCCAGTTCGGTGAGTGGGGGAACTGGTCCGAACCAGCAGCAACCCACCACTGACTCATACCCAAGAATCTCTCAGGATATATTAAAGTAACTTGGAAAGTTATAGCTTTAGTTTGGCAAGATTTTGTCTACTAGGTGAAAGCAAATAAAGAATTGAACTTGATTGGTTCTCACTGTCTCATCTCTGGGTTTAGACCTGATATTCTGTGCAGAATAATTTAAGTCATCCTGTAATTTAATCAGAAATGTGTGCAAAGCATTAGTAGCATTTTAATGTTCTGTTATTTGCATTTTGTATCTCTCATTTGTCATAACTATCACAAAGCAGTGAAACAGAAATTATGCTCCTAATTAGTTTCAATGTTTTGTTACTACTTTCCTACTACTCAGTAATCATTATCCTGATGGCAAGTGTTCAAAAATCAAGAATATTCACAATAAGTGTGCAGGCCTGCTAAACTGTCTCCTGACCAACTTTGTGTAATTGTCAATACCCTCGCAAACATACATAAAGATATTGCACATGTCTGCAAGGCAACTGGACATTTTATTATTTATGTATTTATTTATTTATTTATTGAAATAAACATACCTAATACTCCTTCCGCCTCCTATCTGTTCCACAACAACTCTGTGAGGTATCACCTTTCTGGCCTAAAATGGGACTAGAACTCATAGCATCCCAGTTTCCAGCCTGCAGCTTTAACCTCTAGACCAAAGTTCTTGCTTATGCGAAGCCAGTGATTTTCAACATTTTCCCCTGTATATAACTATGCTGTACATGACATCACCCTCCCATCTTATGACATGTAAGCTAGGTGGTGGTATGCATTTGTGATGAATTTTATGAGTTTGTGAATGAAAACCAGCAATTTGCAGTTCAAAGATAACATGCAATGTGTGCGTCTCTGACCAAAGAGCTCTAAGTAAGCAGTGATTTTGATACAGATAGTCCTTGAATTGCAATAGCAACTGGGGCCGAAATTGCCATAACTAAACAACACAGTCATAAAGTGTGATGTCACGTGACTCTATTGCTTAGCAATGGCAATTCTGGCAATCCTGGTTGATGTTGTTAAGCAAAAACTGTGCAGGAAATTAAGCAAGGACCTCACTTGACTGAGACTTCTGACTTCCTGCCAGCTTCCCCACTGACCTTGCAAGGAATGTCAAAGATTCTGATTACATGACCATGGCTCACTGTAACACTGTAATTGTGAGCTGGGCACCAAGTGACCATGGGAACTTTGTGATAGCCAGAATTGCAAGGGCTGACCATAAGTCCCCCTCATTTAGCATCTTCACAAGTTTGAATGGTTACTGAATGAATGGTCATAATATTCTTATTATTATTCTGAGAAAAGAGTTGAAAACCCCCAAACTGACATGGCTGAGCAGCTGTTATCCTGGAACAACTACAGGATAAATTAATACCAGGAAGTATAGTTACAAAATGGAAATAGTAAGAAAAACAAACAAAAACGAGGCACCGAGGAAGAAAAAGAATGGGGAAAATATGCAAATATGTTAATCAAATACCTCCAAAGATCTGATTTATTTTATTATTTTATCTTGTTTTATTTTATTTGGCCTTCAAGTCAGCATTGGCAACTGCCTGGAATAGTTTCTTGGCAATGTATTCAGAAGTAATTTACCCTTATCTCCTTCCCAGAACGGTGGGAGAGTGTCTGATCCAAGGTCATCCAGCTGGTTACGTGCCTAAGGCAGTACTAGAATTCACAGTGTCCTGGTTTCTAGCCTGGTGTCTTAACCACTATATCATATTTGTTTACAAAGAAATGGTCTAAGGCAAATTTTGACTGTTCTTCTGGCATTTTCCATGCTAGTGACCCAAATTTCATGGTGAAGAAAAAGGCATATTGGACTCTGTTCTCAGGAAAGACTATCTGAAAAAATAGAATATGCAGCAGATATATATGAACGTAGGCTTAATTCTATGTCCCTGTCTATGTAATAATGAGAGTTCCAAGCATTGATTCTTACTCATTTCGGAAGTATCAGACTTAAGGGGGTTATATCTCCTGGATTCTGTATGTGCTGATCTAAGAGCTATTTTGAGAGCATCTGCAGCGAGCAAAAATGAATGTACCTTAGAGACACTTTACATCAAATGTAATGCTTTGCTAAAGGGCTGTTCATCAAGCACTGATAGTGTCCTGAGTAGTTTGCAATCAATTAAGTGTAGATGAAGCAAAGATAAATGCTTCCTGTTGAGAAATGTCACAGCATTCTTTCTGCTTCACTTCCTTGGGGCCTGGCGCATAAAGAACCTTAATCAGATTACATGGCAGCAATGAAACTTGTGAAACATGTGACCACTTGACTTTGGCATCATCAAAATAACAAACAAGGGTGGTTATTTTTCCCCCTTCACCTCTGCAAATAATTGTCTAACAGGGATTGTCACGTATTTGCTTTTGGGCCCAGTAGCACTTAGTACAGTGGACAGCTTGATAAGTTATGTCCTCCCTTTCCTAAAAGCAGAAGGAAATCTAAACAATGGCATGGAGGCCTATGCAATTTAACACTAAATTGTGCCTACCACTTGCTCTCCTGACCATCTCTTTTCTTATATACAGATACAAATGTGAGCAAACTCTGCTGCTGAACTATAAGTAATCTATCACTCCCATTGTTCCCAGAGAGACTGGGGGCTTAATGGAGCTGTGAAAAGCTTAAAATGTTTATGTTGAATCCATTGCTTACAATGTCCCGGTGGATAAACAACCTTGATAATCCAAAGTATGGCAAGTTATAATTACAGCGAAGTCTTTCATTATAGTAGTGGTGCTAAATCCCTCCCAAGCAAAATCCAGAGCAGTCTGTTGCATATAACTTCCAAAGGTATGTTTAACTGTATATGGATGGCATTCCAACTCTATAGCCTGTGATATTAAACACAGAGGGATGTTTAACATTTGATGAGAAAGATGGGAAGCTGTATTAGGGCAACTCAGACTGGCAACAACTCTCTAGGAATTAAGTTAAGTATCTGACAGCATTACTAGGGAAAACAAAGTGCATGCACTTCAAATGCACTTATGGCCTTCTCTAAGACTGTCATCACTACACATATCACTGGAAATGAAAACACTTTCTCATTCAAATCTTGCTGTGTGAAGGCTGCATAGCTGTATCTTTAATAGTTAAAAAGAAACACTGAGCTATTTTTATTTCATTTTAATTTAGACTTGCAATCATTTACAAGGCAGTCCAATATGTTGGATCCAGAACAATGCTAGATTCGTGAACCCGACCATATGTGTTGCTAAAAATAGCCAAACAGCAACTTTAGGGTAACTAAAGTTTTAAGAAACTTTGTTTCTTAAAAAAAACCCACATATCTAGGCTCATCCTATGTACATTTAGGAATTTTTTGGCATAAGATCTCTCCAGTATTTGGAATTAATCTGAGTGTCTTTAAACAGAATCATAAATTCTGTTTGGCAAGGATATCCTAGTGGAGTCAGCTAGCCTTTCTCAAATGCAGCCTTTAGATACAGAAGGGAACTGTTTTAACTCAACATCAGGCATGTAACATCTTAGCTGGACCTGTTACGCTCCTTGCTTGATAGAAATCATGCAAGCATCTGCTAATTAAATGCATGGTGCTGAAGTCTGCATGTTATCCAGACTTCCTTTCTTCATCATAAGCCACACTGAAGTCAGTGAAAGTGGTTTATGTGTCTCTGGTACGCTAAGTAGAAGAAACCAAAAGGTAGAGCTGGATCTGCTAGCAGATATCTGGATGTTTTGTCGAGGGTTATGCCAGCAACCAATAGTATCCTGTAAATTACAAAGCTGAAAAAGTATGCTTGAGAGGGTGAAGGAAACCAATAATAATAAGAATTTTGTGAGGAAAGGAATTTGGTTTTAGTAAACTGAGTACTGAGACAGCATGGGTCACATATCTGGTAAGACTGGGATGGGAAGGTACAATTTTCCTAGTCCAATTTGATCTTTCAGCACTATTCAGTGCCACAGATCATAATGTCATGCTGGACTGCCTTAAGGGTTAGAATGGGGTCACTGTGTTACAATCATTCTCTTTGGGGGATAGATTCTAATTAATGTTGGTAGGCAAGGAAAGATTGAATCCAAAGGTCTTGCTATGCAAGGTTTCACTCAAATCTAATGTCTCTTTGAGACTGTGGGATGAATATCTACTGGTGCACATTGAGGTGTCATTAAAATGAAGATGTTCCCCAGTGATACATCTTGACCTCGAGCCAATCAGATGATGATGTTGAGGTTCCATCCTTGTAGGATATTACAGTATGTATAGGGAAAAGAGTAGGGTTAGGTTTAATCCTACCGTAGTAGAACTAAATGGCTGCAGATTCAAAGATATTCTGCTTCCTTGGATTTACCATCTTTAGTTCTCAATAGTTTTACTTCCTAGGCAGGACTGGTGAGTCATTTTCACTTATTGTCTCTCCCCATTCTGTAAAATCTGGCAGATCAACATAACCGAGTATCCTCATCTACCTTATTATTGCTTTCTTACTGGAAGGATTAGAAGGATATGGTCTTACATGAAATATTACAAACCATTATTGGAGAAAGAGTATTTTTGAAGAGACTTTGGTGCCTCATTTGTCCATGAACTCATTGGCTGACTTTGGCCTTGAGATTCTGTCTTACTAAATCCATTACACATGACAGTTGTAAGGATAAGGGAAGGAAAAGAAGAAAAAGATGAACATTGTCCACTGCCTTGAACTTTTTGAAGGTCAGGATATTTTATTTTATATGTAAATAAAAAATATATACTTTATTTCCTGTGGCCTTTTTATGAATTAACATGGTTCCTATCCATGTTATCAAATGAGTTCATTGCATTTTTGATGCCACAATGGTCTATATCAGAATGGTAAAGTAATTATATGTCTTCACATCAATGTCATTAAAAAATCATATCCAGCCCAAAAAGAAGCTTTTACATTACAATTTTAAAAAAATCAGTTCATGCAGTTGGAAATAAATATTTGAAAGGTCAAAAGTGCACCAAAACTGAATGTAGTAATATTCTATTTTAATATATGCCTTGGCAGGCAAATATAATAGTCTTTGTTACACAATATGTTCCCAAATTAGAAGGAAGTGGGTCATAAATAGATTATCCAGGAAGTTCACGAAGTGAGGAAGGGTTATGAGAATTGGAATCAGTTAGTTTATAAGATAATGATGTTTATTATTTTGTAGGTGAGTAAAGACAGATTATGATAGATATTTATGATTTAGTGAAATATTCAATCTCTATGATGGATGAATCTTCCTGCTTTGTTTTCCACTATTCTGAATTTTTGTAAGCACAAGCACATTCTGTCTCATTTCTGAATTTGCCTGCACACTTTTTGTTTTGTTTTGCTTTTTTATGCATTTCTCTTAATATACTCTTTCACTAATGAAAATATGTTCTACAATTTCTTTGAATTCTCCCTGTGTGCATTTTTCTATGTATTTTTTCTGTTGGAAAATTGTCCAACAAAATTTAAAACTCAAAAGGTAAGCTTCTATTGTACTGCTTTGTTTTAATGTTGCTTTGTAGTGATCTGTGATAGAGCATCTTCTGTATCCTGAACATACTCAGATCAAATCACGGTTAAAGACCATTACTAGTACCAGCATAGCTGAACACACTTCTTTAGGTACTTCCAAGTAAAAATAGATGGGGTTACTGAGATAATTACTGAAAAATGATTTTCCTCCTATTTCCACAGGATCGTTTTATTGACAGATTTCCTCTGAAAATAGGGCTGGCCTTTGAGTGTGATTCATTTTGTCTATATCCCCAGAATGGGTGGGGAAAGAGATACTGGAGTCTTTCTGGTGATGGCAGGAAAAGCAAAGAAAAAGAGAAAGAAAGACGATGAAGGATATGCACCAGAGACAGAATGGAGCAAAAGACAGGATGGGGAGACCAGCCTAAACAGATGAAGGAACCTGGAAATGACTGTTATTTTAAGAGATGGGTCTGATAGGCATAGAAGAGGCCACAAGATTGACCTTTAGCCCTACTCGTGTTACGTCAACTGTCAATCCAAAAAACTTCTTCCACCAAGGGACTGATCTGCAAAATGCATCTCTGATATGTTATTACCAATCAAATTTGGAGCTAAACAATGAATTGAAAAATGTTTCCCATGCCACATGCTTACACCATTCTGTCGTTATTGGTATTCTGAGGCTCTCTGCTATCTGAGGCCTGCATTTCAAAGCCACTATTTGACACAATTAATGTCAAATGTAGGAAATAATTTCCTACAGGAGCCCCAGTCTAAATAGAGAGATGTGGGGAAATCACCAAATAATTATTGCTGCCTATATTTTCACACTTTGTCCAGCTTGGTTGGGCAAAAGGAAAGTGTTTTCCTCCCACCCCCACTCCAAATTTTTAGTAGGAAAATGCAAAATTTGTCCGGCAGCCACATCCATCAACGCTACCCTATAAAACTCATATGTCTAGCATGAGGTCACAGAGCCTTGGTAAGGTCACATAAAAAGCAGTAATTCAGAAGAACAAAAAATATAACTTAAATTGCAACATCTCATTCTGGGAATATCTAGCCAATTTACTCTCTATTTATCAACTGTTAAAATTATGAAAATAAGTTGTTATATTTCTAAGTGAAAATTCATCAATAATATTAAGATCTATATGAAAGGCGTGTGGCTCATTGACAGGCACAGCCTGAGATGTACTTTTAGAATTATTTTTTGGGTGGGGGAGAGGGGGGAACCGTGAAAGATACCAGTTTAAAAAATAGCACTTTGCTTTATCAGAAGTGGAAACAGGAGAAGTAAGAATGCTTCTATGCCTTTAATACCTTTATCGTAAAAAGAAACCAGCAAGAAACCCTAAAAAAAGTATTGCATGCTAGATTTCTGCTTGTTATGAGGCTATAAAGACAGAATAAGCCTCAATAGTGAAAAATAAGAGAGTTTGCCAGAAAATTCTTTCCTTAATGCCAAGACAGGTTTTTCTTTACATCAATCAACTGCCCAATCAGACAGTAACAGAGAGTTGCATCAAACTAGGTGCACTGCAGTCCTTCAGGTTCATTAAAGAATTGGCCTAAATTCCAGCTTACAAAACAATCAACTTTTCTGCAGTTTGTTTTCCTTGTAACTCCCCTTAGCTGGGGATGCATTTTAGAAGATGCATCATTAGGCATTCTTGACATAGAGACAATTTTTCCGGTATGATTTCTAATCTATTCTTTGGTGGAATTGAATGTTCAAATTGTGAGGTTCTATTTATGGTTAAAGCCCTATGAGATCTGTAACATTCTGGTAGATAATCTCTTCCAGTATCCAATTATCATAATTTATGTTATTCTGAAGCCATCTACTGTAGAAGATGATGTCTCAAGGAAATATTAAGATTAAATTAGCTCACATAATTGTTGCTGTAGTCTGCTTCAACACCCCCCCCCCCGTGTGTGTGTGTGTAAAAGACTAAGGATTGCTACTGAAAGATCTGAGCTGGATTCATTTACACTGGCCTCATTCCAAGCACTATAATTCAACTAATTTCTGGATCAAAGCCAATGAGAGAAAGTGGGTCAGTTTTAATAGTAGCTATATAATTGTCACTGGATGAGAAAAAAGTACACGATGATGCAGGAAGATAATGATTTATTAACATACATTATGTGCATAAGATAACATTTTCAAAAGGCAGTGAAACTTTTCAAGGCAGTAAAGCTAAAAATTCTCCTCAGCATGGAACTGAACTATGGTTATAAGGTAGCAATGTAAACTTTTCAGAAGCCTTTTAAAATATTTCATCTCATTCACTGCAGTTCCTCTATTATGTTTACTAGGGGTCCCCCTGCCCCATTACTGAAGGAATATATATAGTTTCCACTTCATTTCTTGACTGCATAGTTTTCACGAATATACACGTGACCAATTTCATTGTTAGCATTCTGACAACAGTATTTTGCCCTTGTGCACAATACTGTTTTGCAAAAATGGCTGCTATATATGAACATGCAGTCACAAGGAATTAAAAAATGGGTAGCTTTTGGAAGTGTATGTTGGAGTCTGTTGCTTTGCTAGCTAACCTGCAATTACTAGTTACAGAAAAGTTGTTGTCTGGATCTTAAGCGGAAAAGGTGAAAACTCTGCTTTGTGGGTCCCGTATTTTAAAAATAGTTGGAGCTTAGCATGACTTTCTGTGGCTTGTGGGAAAACAATGAGCATTGACAGTTGTGCTTTGTGGACCAGTAGTTATGCTTTGACAACCTATGTGAATCATTTTATAACACTGCAAGGGTAGGAAAGTACAGTTAAGGAAGTATTGTGGAAATATTTTTTTAAGAAAGTGTTTCAGTACATTGTTAAACCTACAAGCAGAGCCTAATGTATGAAGATTTAAACAAGAAAACAAAATTGCATAGATTGGATCAAGAAGTTGTTAATTTAATCTGAGTTGAATACGGCTATAAATGCAACTCCGAATTTATGGTGAATATAAACAATGGCCCTTTCATGTTAATCTTATGTTGCTGAAAAAGGAACAGATTGATTCATTAAAAATATTAGCTATTTCATTACATGGCAAAGTCAGAATCACTGTTTACATTAATTTATCTGCATTGAAATAGATAATTCAAATACATTTCTTTTTTTAAAAGAAGTTATATCTTTAATATCATTTTTCTTCCACCACCACCCTTTCAGAAGTGTGAAGAAGAGAAGTGAATTCTTGTTGCCATGCATTGATTTTTTTTATTGATGAATAGACCCTCATATACTGACTAAAATTCTGTGAAAGGAATCCCAATATGTTACATACAGATGTGCCTTCTGTTTGTTTGAGGGCACTTTGATCAACCTCCTGCGTCGAAACTGTCTTCTGAGCTACCTGATAAGGTATAGACTCCCGGCCACTCTGTTTTGTGAGAGTAAGACAGGTTAATTGGGCCTGATGATACTGATGACCCTTTCAAGTCAGGTAAAATGAGACCGTAAAGCTTATCACAGGTAGCTAACCATTAATATTCCTTGTACAGTCCTATGGGAAGAGAAAGGGAGTTGTTTGTTTTAAGTGTTCCCAAAGGTATCCAACAAAGGACACAATGAGGAAACCATCTGCACTTAGAGGACAGAGCAGCCATACAAATAGTTTACATGGAATGAAAAGACAGCTTCCTCCTCTTCTAACTGATCATTTGGATGAAAGATTGGGAATCGGCACCTTGCTTTACAATAGGATGCAACTGTTCCACTGATGCACAATGGGAAGTTTAAAAAAAAGAGAGAACTTTGTAGTCCATTTCCCGGTAAGAGGTTCTCCTTGGGGGAAAAAAAGATAAAAGTTCCTTTCTGCTGACTCACAAGGTTTCTTTAGTCAAGGAATCTAAACTGGAACTGATGTGATATATTACCATTATATTAGGATTTTTCTTCAGTTAATCCCAAGTATGAAGGGGAAAAAATGGCAACTAAAACTATTTAGAATATTCCTATCATTGCATTGCATTTCTTTTTTATATAAGTCTTAAGAAATATTCTTGTCTAAGTATAGAAGACAAGTAGGGGTTATCAACACTTTCAGACTAAAATTGCCAATATCATTTTCACAGAGCAAACAGAATGTGAATCTGTAATGCAAATATGCTGCGTTAGCAATCTGCCCTTGCTAATTCTCGATTGTTGGATGGCTTCCCTGTTACACCATTAGGTAATCTAAAACCTTCTAGATATTTTAGAAAACAACTCTCACAATCTCTTTGTGTGTATTGTGCTACTTAAACATTCATCAGAATTGAGCACCAAACTATCTAGGGCAGCGGTCCCCAACCATTAAGACTTGGCGGTCCAGCGGGGGATGGAGAGGGGAACCACGTGTGCATGCTTGTTCACCATTTGCGCAATTCAACCTGTACACATGTGTACTGGACACTCATGTGCCCTGGTTCCAAACAGGCCACGACCCCCAATCTAGAGTATGTCAGTTTGCCCAGTCCTGTACCTTTATGTGATAAATATTTTCTTATTTGTTTATTTGTAAGATTAGCATGGCTGCTTGTATTAATATAAAGCAATTCTGGGCAGCTATCAATATATAAACAAATCAAAATACCAAAAAATTTAAAACTGCCATGCTACCAAATGTCATAACAATCCAATCCCAAAACGACAACTGCAGGCCTCACTCTTTTTGCCTGAGCCAATGCCTCGTGGAAAAGACAGGTCTTAACAGACTTCTTGAAAGCAAGGAGGATAAGTGCCTTCCAATGGGATAATGGGTGTCTTGAAACTCACACACATAGATTGTGAAAATAGAACAAGAAAAAAAACCAGATCTGAGAAAATATTTTGCATGCTCTAGAACCGTGATGGTGAACCTATGACACGCGTGCCACAGGTGGCACATGGAGCCATATCTGCCGGCACAGGAGCCATTGCCATAGATCAGCTCCAACGTGCATGCGCATGCTAGCCAGCTCATTTTCAGCTGGCCAACACACCCTCCCCTCCCAAGAGTCTCCATGCAGCCCATTTTGAGGTAAGTAAAGGGCTCGCACAGAGGCTCTGGGGAGGCATTTCTGGCCTCCAGAGGGCCTCGGGGGAGGAGAGGCTGTTTTCGCCCTCCCCAAGTTCCTAGAAAGACTCTGGAGCCTGGGGAGGGTGAAAAACCCACTGTGCCATCGCGTGCCAAAAGCGGGAGGAGAAGGGGGATCGCGTGCGCATGCACGGGGCCGGGCGCATTGCATTATGGGTGTGGGCCATAATGACCCCTCCCCGGCTTTCCATGCTTTTGGCATGCAAAGGCAAAAAGGTTAGCCATCACTGCTCTAGAAGAAAAGCTTTTGCCCATCCAGTGATCCCATTCACTAGGGGAAAAAATTGACAGTTAAACTGATACATAAATTACAGCAAACTGATTTATGAGAATCCTAACCACCTATTTAACAAGAAAGGCAAATTTGCTATGTTCTGGTCAACAAATTATACCCAATGTATTCTCCAGTACCCTATCACACAAGATAATTTCTTCCATGAATATCACTTATGGGTAAGAAAGCCACACATAGATCATAATATGACAAATGTACATTGTCTTCTTACTTAACACATTTGTGGTTGGAAGCCACAATTAGCGGTGGGTTTAGTTGCTATAATTCTCCCGCTATCTGTTCCATCCCTTAATGCTCAACTTCTCGGGGGAAAATTTAACATATTATTTCCTACTGAAGAATTAGAAAGCGTATAACATGTAGTCGTCAATTTACAACCATTCGTTTAATGAGCATTCAAAGTTACAACAGCACTGAAAAAAGTAGCTTATGACCAGTTCTCACCCCTATAAATGTGGCCTCATCACACAGTCATATGATCAAATGTCTAATGCTTGGCAATCAGTATCAGGTTGCAGCATCCCTGGGATTGTCATTTGCAAGCTTTCTAGGGAGCTTCTGACAAGCAAAGTCAATGGGATAAGCCAGATTCACGTAATAACTGTAGCAATTCACTTTTTAACAACCATGACAAAAAAGGTTGTAAAATAGGAAAAACTCACTTAATAACCACCTTGCTTAGCCACGGAAATTTTGGGTTTAACTGTTGTCGTAAGTCGACAACTATTTGTATACTGTAAATGCTTTTTTTTTAAATGAGGAAGAGAATTGTTCAAGGACTAATTCTGTACTTTTAAACCAACATGTAAACTGAAATGACAGTTTTCTTTTAAAACCTGCACTTCTCTGGGTGTTTATTGAACATGCACATATTACATTAGGAGAAACCTGCCTGAAATAAAAAAAAACATTAAAAATATTACACCACCAAGGTGGTCTACAAAATACATAATGATGGAAGAAAACATTCAAGTCATTAAGAAGGGGTTTGGGGTGAACTTTTGAAAGTGATTAAACTGATGCATACTGAATATTAATAGAGGATATTGGAAAATAAAAAGCAGAGAAATCAGAATTGGTGCATTCATCTCTATTTTACAATGTAAGCCTGTGAAAAGCATCTCAGCTTCACTTTGATGAGGGAGTTTGATCTAAGGAGGCACAATAATGACATTATTGGTCTCCCTGAAGCCTTCTCTGACTTATTCTAGTTCTGAGCAGATGCAGAAACTTCTTCTGCTTAATGCACATACTGGAAAATAAAAACGTCAGATGCAATGTGAACTATAACAATTGGAAATGTAGGGTGAAAACAGATTGCTTCATGAAATGGTTTCATAAGGCCATTCCAAAGCAGCGTCAAAACAAAGCATTCCTTTGAGCTTTGCATATCTCTATGTACAGTATGCTCTTCTTTAGCAGAATACAAAACATTCAGTAGAATTGTTATATTTTAATAACATGTAAACATGTAAGGTTTAATATTTGGAATGTTAATGCTATGTTAATTTGATACCCCCCTTGAGTGCCAGGAGCTGAGTGAAGAGGGTCCAGATTTAGATTCAAGCAATTAGAGAATATATGGAATGAAAGAGGTATAAACTACAGTATTTTTCTGAGTATAAGACGCACCCTTTCTCCCCCTAATTGGGGCTGATAATTTGGGTGTGTCTTATACTCCGAATGTAGCTTTTTCAAAGCTAACGAGGTGAGTTAAAAGTGAAGCGATTTTTGCAGGTTCTCATTACTACTCCCTCCGAAGAAGCTTTTTTTTCAGCCCTAAGTCTTTGCAGGGTTTTTCATTGCTATTCCCTCCAAAGAACC
>JANHFT010006577.1:125435-139076 GCA_032467955.1 Pseudoxenodon macrops | reverse complement strand
AACTATGAGAGACAAAATGTGGAAACAAATCCAGACAATCACATTGTCTGATTTGGAAAGAATTTATTTGCAAATTAAAAAGCTATATTTTTTTCCCCTCTGGAAATCCATTTCTACTCCCACACCATTCAAAGGGTGTTCATATCAAATTGTATAGCTAAAAGCAATAGTGGGTTTTACTTACCTCCTCTACCGGTTCAGGTTGTGAATACGCACACGCGCATGGGGCTTCTGCGCAGACCATCCGTGATGATGTCGGGCTGAGTGGGCCGAGATTCCCGCCACCGCCGCTACCGGTTCTTAGTTTAGGGTAGAACTAACCCACCACTGGCTAAAATTCTGTAGAGATTCTTAGTCATCTAGGTCATGGTTGTCCCAAAGGTTCTTTTTCTGGAGGCAACTGAACTTTATACTTCAACATAGATCTGTGTTCTGCCTCCATCGTCTTCTCTTTCACTAACTTTCTACTTGATCAAATTAATCAATTAAGACCTTGGATAAACAACATCATATCTTGCTGTTCTTATCTGCTCAGTGATCATCTTATTTCAGTTTGCTTTGCTTCCTCTTACTGATAACTAGTGCATTTTTTTAAAGAAATCCATTATTGGCATGTTTTATACTGCCTAATTTGTACATAAATTATTTATGTAATATTTTTGTTTGGAAACATACTATTGGAGGTGTTTTCCTTATAAAGTGGAATATCATTAACAATGTTTCCTTACAGTATAAAGACAAAATATTGTGCCATCTAACTTCATCGAATCAATAGGATTTCTTTAAGAAAATGTAAGTTTATGATGAGGGCAGGTCCATTCTGAAATTCATTGTATCCCTTCTATGCCACCCCCACCCCCAAGTACAAATGCTTCCTTGGATTATCGGCTTGAGTTGTTCAATTTAAATGCAGTAACAGCAGTGCAATGGTAATTTAATTTAATTTTGGTTTGTTTGTTTGTTGTATCCAGAAGAAATTGGAAATTAGCTCCATCATTTGGAGGGACTAAGGGGACATTCAGATATAAATAATGAGGGAGAAGCTATAGACTAAAAGAGAATTACCTAGAAATATAGGGATTGTTTTGTCATCATGTCTTTAAGGGAAAAAAGAAAAGATATTGCTACAATGCAAAAAGAAGTCATCTGTAAGTGAAAGCAGTATACATTAATGGTGAACATGTCAAGGCATGTAATTTCATTGGAGATGTTTGGGTCCATTTTTATGCAGGGCATTGCATATGAAACTTGGCATATAAATAAGATCATAGATGTGAAGTCCAGCTGTGATTCTAGTTGTTATTAAAGGAAAAGTAACTACAAATATTGTCTTTATGTCTCATTTTAATGGAAAAATAGAAGACAGTGTACTATTCTTAAAATATTAAGTACAGCAGGCTTGAACATTCATCAAGTGTATCATGGTGAAGAGGTTTTACATTGACTAAAATTCTTGATAAATTACTATTTTGTTATTTTGTATTTTCTAAGCTTTCTATATATTTAACTTAATAAGCACTACTGAATGAAGGTTCAGGGCTTTCGTTTTTGTTAAAAGGTTTTTTTCTTTTAGCCTGTTTCTTTTGGGATAAAAGATATTTACTTGTGTGCTTTTGTCAATAAAAACATACTAAATTAACCAATTAACATCTTTGAATTGTATGTTTAGGTATTATTTACCATTGTGATCTGACAAAAGAAGAATTAGAGCCAAGAGTTTTCCGAGAAATTAGTGTGAAAGGATTTGACCCTTCCGCTTATCAAACTGTACAGGTAAGTAAAAGAAAAAGAAATTGTCCTTAGTACATGCCTATGTTCTTGTGTAAAAGTTAACAAAAAGTATACTAATTCAAATAATTCCACATTGATATCTTGTTCAATTCCACAATATAAAAACTACAATTTTAAAATGGAATTTATTTAAAAAAAATAGATTAGCCCTAACTTTTAGTAACAGTTCCATAAGTTTTAGGTTCTTCTTTTGCCAAGATGCACATCTGTGTATACAATTAGTTTGCATTTGCTATCGGTCATGTCCTATAATTGTCAGATTCTACTTTCAGGTGTCTCTGACCAGCTGAACTGACATCAAGGAGAGGTGATCATATCATTATAGGTGAAATAATTACAAATTTTGTCACAGTGTTTGACATATAGGTACTTCATTTATTTTTTGTATCAAAAGCAGTAGATTTGTTATTGTGCTTTAGTAAAGTTCAAAGTTGTAACAGAGAACTATTTTTTGCTCTGTGTGTGTACACATACATATACATGTATAAAAATAAAGTCAGGATGTATCAAATATACAAGTAGAAAAACTATATTTATAGTATTCCAATATTTGCTTTCAACATTCTGGTTGATTTTCGCTTGGTTGGTTTAGATTGTCGTTTCACAATTTTACTTCTTTCTTATCATATTTGTAATAGATCAGCATGTCTGTACATTTCAGAAGCAAAAAAACTCAAAGCCATTATTAAATAATGGCAGAACTTCTGGTAAACTAAAATTAGAATGACTCAGAAATGAATATAATTGGCAGGCTTACAGGATAAATCATTTTAAAACCTCTTCCCCTGGTACTATTGATCTTGCTATTGTTACTCATTGTGAGCAACAATTACACCAAAAGTTTTTTTTAATATTCTACTAAAGTACATTACTTCCTGAGTAATCAGGTGTATTAATCACCTGAAACAAGCAGGTGATTCAGATGATATTGTTAGAAGAGAGACTAATCAAGATTATTGTTTCTCATATTTTCTCAAGTGTAGTTCAGTGGGCTTCTGGTGATGACAATATTACTGGCTTTGCTATTCACTAAAGATTATCTTCCCTGATGTCATTCAAAGGGTTCCTTCTTCTTGCTCATGTTTTGAAAAAATAAAAATAAATGCTTAAAAATAAGCAAACATTATTTGGCTTACTTCTTCAAAACCACATTCTGCATTGTCTTTCAGTCAAATCCTCTGGCTTATCTTAGAGCATCAAGCTTCAATAATCATCGCTGAGACTGCAAACTTTGTAATGTTTACAAACATAGACACCGATTTGCCATGTCTCTGTGATGTGCTGAATATGTTCTCCAATTCTGGTTTGAGTGAGACCGAGATCTTTTGTTTCTTTATCCTGAAGAATATTATAATTGCACTGACATGGCTTTCTTTTGAGAATGCCACTATTTATCCTGCCAGCTGCTTATTCAAAACATTTTCTTTAATCCCATTATTGCTGCTTTCTCCCTTGCTGATTCTTATAAATTATCCCATTCATCCATGAAGAGAATGTTACCTGTCTCAGGTAGCACATCTGAGTCAGGTATTTTCTGAAAGTCTAGGCTATCTCTCTGAAGCAATCAATGTTTTCTGAAAGATGTCCCTACAGATATTTAGAAGAAACTTTTTTAATATAAAGAATTGAATTAGGTTCAGCTCAGTTCTTCGCTTATTTCTTAGTGGCTGCAATTCAATCTCATTTTCATCTTCCATTTAGCCTTGGTAAATACAATTGGCTTTTTAAGAAGTTTTATACCTTATCATTGGATAGCAAAATTTAAATAATATTAAATAAAATTAATAATAAAACTATCTTATTTCCCTGTATTGTTGGTCTGAGGACAGCAAATAAGCATTGTGTGGGAGATAAAAGTTGAGGCAACCCAATGTTTCTTAAATTACTTTCTCATTCCTTCCTTCCTTTTGTTTTAATGCTTGTAACTATAGCTCGACAGTTGAGTTCTGCTGTAATTTTAATTTTCTCATATTAAAGATTCAAATATCTTCAAAATTGCTTTTATTCCATTTACTTTCTACATTTTTAGATTAAACAGAAATAAAGTTCTTCAGTTGGCTGTGAAATTAATTATCACCATATCCCAGGACAGTATAAATGAGATACATCAAATCTCATGTCCCTTTCCCCTCCCATTATGCAGGCAAGAAGTTAAAAGCTTTGCTAGGTATAATTAGTTAAACCTCCAGTCTGGAACTCCTTCTTCCTGGAAGTTTGCCAGTTAGGGAATGTGGTCTTTAGAATTGAAAAAGATTCCTCTTAGTTTATTGTGTAATTCAAAGGTAGCTGCTACTGATATCTTAAAACAAATCCTAATGGAACATTTGTATAAATACAGGGTAAATGCCTTATTCTTCCACAGTTTTCCTCATTGCAACAAGACAAGCTTTATTTGTTTATGCCAAGTGCACATTTAGGTGGTCAAAAGAAAATAAGACCCTGTCTTATTTTCAGGGAAACACGGTAATTGTACCTGACAAAATGAGATTAATATGTACATTTTAGATACCCCTCATATGTGCAAAATGTCAGCCATAGTTCAAATAGAGTTTTCTAACAAATATTCACCTAGGGGGAAAAAATATTTCCAGTAGAAAGTTTTAATGATGCTGATAGATACTAACACTAAAGTTCAAGGCTTCTTTCCAATGTGAATTCAGATTCTTTTATTAACAGAGAATTTTGAATGATAGCAGATGTTCCAATCCATAAGCCATTGATTTGACTGCACCCAAATTGTTTATAATATAGAAAATGGAAAAGGGTCAAGGCACTGAGAAGATATTCAGAGCCAATTTAAAAGAAAGCTTGCTAATCTTTAAAGAACTGCATTACATTGAATAATAATTACTTTAAAATTTACTGTAAGTCACTGAGGTTATTTTGACTCAAGGGAACAATGAAGTCCATTCTCTGAAACAGAACATTGGAAAATAGTTTATAGAACCATAATTATATAATAATACTGTTTGGTCTACTTTTTTCCCAACTGTCTTGGTAGTATTAAACAGCACAGTAGACAGGACCTCTCTAAAACTTATTTATTTGGATACCATTATCTTTACAAATCTTTTTGTAAAAAAAAGATATTTTTTTAAAAAAAACCTATCCTACACACCTTCCCCCTTCCTCTTTTCCCAACAATAACCCTGTGAGGTAGGTTGAGCTGAGAGAGAGTGACTGACTCAGCTGGCTTTCTTGCCTAAGTCAGGACTTAAATTCAAGGTCTTCTGCTTGCTAGCATGGTGTCTTAACCACTAAGGTGACTCAAAATATTTATTTGGTAAATTTATTTCTTAGCTACAGAGAATGATAGATGAGGGTCACTGTATTTAGTGAGGTCTTCTATTGCTTTCTCCGGTGATGTTGATGTAGCTGATATCATGTCATTTCCTCAAGACAAACTAAAATGGCCATAGAGGAAAAAGAACATTGATTAGAGAGATGAGGATGTACCTGCCACAGCTGAAAGAAGCAATCTAGAAATGATACAGTTGCTACTGGAGTGGCACAAATGGTGCCTATGTCATGGCCTGTGTTGGAAGATACCATTTCCACATGGACTGGAGTTGAGAGGAAGGATCTTAAACAGTGGTGGGATTCAAATTCTTTTGCTACGGGTTCTGTGGGTGTGGCTTGGTGGCTGTGGAAGGGGAAGGGGAAGGAAAATCTCTGTAAAATCTCCATTCCCTCTCCGCTCCAGGGGAAGGATACTGCAAAATCTCCATTCCCTTCCAATCAGCTGGACTCGGGAGGCAGAGAATAGATAGAGGTGGGGCCAGTCAGAGGTGGTTTTTACCTGTTCTGCGAACTACTCAAAATTTCCGCTGCCGGTTCTACAAAACTGGTCAGAACCTACTGAATACCACCTCTGTTCTTAAGCCGGAAATTATAATGTTTAAGGCACATTTTTAGCCACCACCTCACTGAATTTGGTACAGTAAGAGAGTGTTTTGGGGGCCCAAAAAACCAGCTATTTGCACTTCTTAAGGCACTAGGTTGCTACTGCTGCAAATGAGGACCCATCTTGATGAAACTGATGGGATCTTTGGGAGGGAGAAGGCATAGATATTCAGAACAACTCAAATTTCTCAAACTCGTTGTTCTTTAAGTTCATAAAGAAGTAATTCATCTTTAATATTCTCAACATTAACATTTTCCATTGCTAGAATGAACGATCACCAGTCATGGAGGGTCTCCATTGTCTTAAACAGTGTTCCGTTGCTCACATTGGCAGCAGATACTTCAAATCTGCTAAATAGACTGAGAAGAAACCACTTCTCAGGGAAGAGCAACCAAACATGCATTCGTTTTTGAAAGTAGGAAAGACAGCTTTAAATAAATTTATGGAAAGCTTAATTGCTTCCATGAGCATATCAGAGTTTTTAAAATTGCATGACAAATCTAACCACTGATCTGAAACTCAGTTCAGCATGGCTTTGGAAGCCTTGTGCTAAGTACAAAAAAAAATGTATGTGGGCCTAGGGCAGGGGTGGCTCTTTCATCCCTCTACTGCGGCTCCCTATCACCGGAGACTCTATGGCAAGGGGGAGGTTTTCCAGTCGGCTCCACAATTGATAGGGCTTTCGGTTAGGACTAGTAGAGGAAAGAGGACACCGCACTAGGAGGAGACTCTATGGTGGTGGAAACAGCTTTCGGTTAGGACTAGTAGAGGAAAGAGGACACCGCACTAGGAGGAGACTCTATGGTGGTGGAAACAGATTTTCAGTCGGCTCCAGAATTGAACGGGGGGCTTCTGGTTTGGACCTTTGTTGCTTTTTGAGTGTTTAAGGTTGCCGACCCCTGGCCTAGGGCCTAAACTGAGCATTAATGGCTACCATTTTTTCCCTTTTTTCTGAGATGCTTTACTCTTTCTCAATCTTCAGGGAAGGGATAGTTAGCTCTGACCCAAGGTCTGACCTGATTTCTCATATAGTTTTGAAATTAAAGATGGACCAATTGTGACCCAAGGGTTACAAATATATTATCAGAAGTTGATTTTAGGAACCTGAACATGCATCTCAATTGCATTTTACTCTATTTTGGTATGCTGAGACTTCTAAATAGAAGGTATGAATCAGTGGGATCATTTTATGGGTGAAACAGCATCTGTGAATCCAATACATTCTTTCTCTTACGCCCACTTTCTGTGCACATACCAAAGTTGCAATAGATTGATTTTTATTTAATTTTGCAGTTCGAAGCAACTCTGAGCGGATTACCGTGTAATAACGCATAGAGTTATAAAAAACAGTCCTAAATATAAAAACAGATTGAAATTACAAAAGATTAAAGCAAACTAAAAAAATCGTGAGTTTAGAGCTGAGCATTGGTGGTACCGTCTATGTTACTACCCAATCCTCTCCAGCCAACAGTTTTTCCTTCAGGGGCAGGGTTTCATGTAACTGGAACAGCCATGCTTTAAAGCTTTTCCTAAAGGCCACAAAACGGGGAAGGTCTCACCTCCAGCGGCAAGATGATTGAAAGATCTTCCAGAGAACTTTATTTCATGACGGAAAGGGGAAGGGGGGGGAGAAAAAAGAAAAGGCAAATCCTCCCTTATCTGGAGGAAAGAATACAAGCATACTCATGCCTTTAAATATGTTCAGATTCCATTTTTAGGTAGAAATATCAGAACTGAACTGTCCTGAGATAATTATTACTTGTATATTTATGAAAGTATTGGAAAATATCACTAATACTTTTTTTTCAATTACTGATCCTAAAATAATCAGAGGTTCAACAAAACAAGATAATTTAAATTTAGGATTTTTAAAAAAAATCTAATATTTCTGACCTATGTTTCATGCTGTTTAAAACTAGCTCAGTAGGAAAATGAGAAAAGTTGTTTCTAATCCAACCTGCTAAACTATTTAAGTAGGCATTAGTTACAAATCAGACTAACTTGTTTTGTCAGACATACGTTTAGCTAATTTTATATTGGCATACAACTTCTCCCTCTCATATTTTTTTTTTGTATCTTTAAGATGAGAAAGAAAGAGAAGTTAATCAAATCCTAGCTGGAGTTTTAATTTTTCATTGGAACAATTAGGTTCAAAATATAGGGAGAATCCATGAACAGACACCAAAAGCTGGTTTATATTTTACCCCTTTTCTTAGAATCTTTAAACCACCACCCCTACTGTTCAGTTTCTAAAATCATAGTTATGCATTTTTGTTATAAACCAATATAGCTAAAATAATTTTGGTTACTATGAGAAGCTGTTTATTTTTTTTATAGTTAATTCCAAAATCTTATAGAAAAAGTCAATAGTCCCAATTTAACTGACCCCTTATTCCATTTGTGACTTTCTTAGATCAAAATCTTATTTAGCTTTTTGCTGTTTGTTTTAAATTCTTAAGCTTATAATTAATTTTCCAGTGTTCAGAGTGGAAGTTGAACTCATTTGGTGACTTTTCAAACTTGTTAACTGGCAATTTCCAAAAGTGAGGCTTGCAATGTTAGTAGCCTTTAAAAGGCTCCACAATAGTTGTGATCAAGATGGTTAAACCCTCCATCTCCCAATCTCTAACCCACAGAAGGCTTCAGTCCTGTGGAGCACATGTGGGCAATCTCCTGTCTTCTCTTTATCCAAGCAGTTTTTGAAGAACCAGCCTACTCACCAGTTCTTTGACCAGTTCTTTGACAGATGTTGCGGCAGTCATTGGTTCTGCTTTCACAGGAACATGATCAGTTCACCATGCCTCCCCTGGAAGTCCCCATGCAAGATTGTTAATAATGCCACCTGTTCAGAAGTCAGTTCATTATTGCCATGACTAGGTTTTGTTGATTCCAAACTAGGATTTGAAGCTGTATAAGAATCAACTAATAAGTTTAAGAATTGGCTGTATTCAGAGTGGACGATGGGAATCCATGAATGGAACATAAGTACCTAAAAGAACTTCTAAACATGGTTCTCAGAAAAAAGATTTTGTCGCTGAGATAATCCTGGGACAAATGGGCTTTCTTTGGATGTAGGAGTTGTTGATAATCAATGGCAAAGGAGACTTATTCTGCAATACCATTTGTTACTAGGATGACTGTATGTCAAATATGAGAAAACATTGAGATAGAGCAAACATTGAAGTAGTAGAAGAAAGAAATTGGGACCACATGCTGCAGTTCCAGTTATGTCAACTTTTTAATATTGCAAAGACTCTTATGTTGGTTTTATTTCTTCTCTCTAACTTTAGTTTCTCCATTGACTGTTATTTCAATAATTGTTAGGAGCACTAATAACTACCTTAATGAAAGAATTTTGCTTTAGTAATAACTTAAATGATAGAGAATACTGCTTTATTTTATATGAAATAGTCTTTCAACTTCCTATCATATAGAATTAAATGACTTCAAAATTATTTGATCCGTTTTATATCAAACCTTTTTTTACAGTTAATATTTTTTCAGGGTGAATGAAACTTTTTTCCCCCAGCTTGGTCAAGTAAGGAGAATAATAATAATAATACACGCTCACTAATCCTTTACCTTCGCTGCTGGATTTCTGTTTGAACTTTTTTGAAAATTGTCCTTGCTCTTCCATTTGTCTCTTTTTTTTTCCTCCTCCTACCACCTGGTGAGCTTATTTGCTGCCAGGTTGCCAAATTCACTAATGAGGGATTTTTCTAAATGACTGGCTTCTGGCACTTGGCCTTGATCAGCATGACACTTCTTCTTGTCCCATGAATGGGAAATAGAAAAATGAACTTTTCTGAAGGGCTTCCTTGATTATTTATCCTGAGTCTTCTATTTTTCATAACAGCCTTGTTGGCATATCTATGATAGGACCCTTCATTATATTACTCTGAAAGTTTAACGAGCCTGACATCATTAGCATAGCCAGCCTCTCTTTTACTCAAACAAATCAGCCCCAGGACCACCACGGGGATTCAGAGAAAAATTAGTTGGCACCCAATCTGAGTCTTACAGAGTAATTGTAAAGGCATTGATTTATGCTGAACTTCTATTTTTCCTTTAAAAAATTCCCTTCATCAAGTCAAATTAATCAGTATATATTCTTTGAAAAATTCATTATTTTGATTTGTTACCATTCTCCTCTTACAATTTGAGATATGTTATCTGCTCCTAGATACTTGTAACTTTCTAAAATGTTCAATGCTATAATATTGAAGAATAATTAACAGGTTGCTTAAAAAGATAGGATTAAAAAAATAGAAAAAAGGGAGTAACTTTTCCCCAGCTGGGAACCTTTGGCTACTATACTGGGGCCACACTCCAGAAAGTAGTTTCACAGCCAAGACCAAAGCTAAAAGGGTCGTATGTGTTTAAAGATAAATATGAAGTAAGGGTATATAGTACTATAAAGCATTATTTAAGCTTTAAACAATTTATCCCATTTTGTAACATTAAAAGTTATAATTTTAAAACTGTTGGAGATTTCTGAGAGCTACAGTCAAGACACATGAGGTAGTGTTTCTCAATCATGGTAACTTTAAGACGTTGTAGACTTCAACTCACAGAATTACCCAGCCAGGATGAGTGGAAAAATAGTTGCTCTTGTCTCATTTCATTGCTTTATTTCAGGGAAAGTACCTTCAGTTTCTTTAGAGAATATTTTTTTCTTACTTATTTAAACAAAATCATTCTATCATTCTATGATTTTGTTTAAATAAGTAAGAAAAACATTCTATGATTTTTAAAGCTTTAAATCATCATTCACTGAACAGGTTGCCCTCATATTACTAGGGCTACAATTCCTTGAATTCCTACTCAGGTTATCCATTGTTTATGCTGGCTAGAAATTCTAGAAGAGGTAATCCCAACACTTCAGGGGGTTGTCTAGTTGGGGGAAATTCTCCGTATGTGGGATCTCTATGTGACTAGATATATCCTGATTATGTCCTAGATACTAAGTCTACATAAAGTAATGCCTCAGAAATGTGGAACATATTCTTCACTGAGTAAAATAGAACATTATACCTAGAGAAAGCTATTTGTAAACCAGTGATTAATTTCAGAATGCAGCCAAGGATTCTTGCCCAAGAATTATATAGGACAGCTTTCCTCAACCTGAAACTCATGATATATGACTTTTAGTTACCAGAATTCATATGACAATTCTAGTGCTTGGACGTTCACATCTGGAAGTTACCTCGTTTAGGGAAGAAATCTTATTGTAGCACTGGAAATAAATGCTACTCATTCATTAATTCCTTCTATTGAACTTTATAGACATCTTTTTGATAATTTTGACTACATTCAGGAATTCTGCTAAAAGCCTTACAATGTAAAATTATTTTTAAAGGGGGCTATGAGGTGGTTGGGAAGAAATGACAAAATCCATCCAAAACTAGACTGTTCCAGTATTCAGAATGGCTGCAATATCAGAAATGGCAAATAAACCTGTTCTCTGCAGTTTTAACATCTGACAAGATAACAAAAAGATTTAGGAAGAGACAGAATGTTATTATGCCATTATCGAACATAAACACCATTTAACATTTTGACCGTCTTTATGCTTGCTGTTATAAATTTCCTTTGGGTTCTGTTTTATACTTTTTTCTATACGTCCATTGTTAATTAAGCTTTAGCTTTATGAATATCTGTATCAAAACCTTGTGTTATTTTTTTTAACATATGTGAGTCAGCAATTCCATCAGAGAGGTTCTAGGCATCTTAACAGTTACAATCTCTCTATAGTAATTGATTTCTATCTTCTTGGGACTTCTTCTTTTTCACCTCCATGAATGCATTTGATGTAAACATTGTTTCCAAATTATCTATAAATATTACAAAAGCCTTGCTGCATCAACTAAGAGATGTCGAGTTCAGTACTCAATGCTAGTAAAATGCCAATCAGATACTTTCTAGATGGCCCCAAATCACCTTTTCCATTGCATTTCCCAGCAAACAGCATTTAAATGATTCAGGAGGTAGTATAAAGTCAGCAAACTGTTTATAAACTGATTTTTCATGAATGTGTTCATTTGCATTTTAAGATGCTATCAATTCATTGTCCATGTCACATTTTATGTCAACATATTTCATATTTATAATCACCATATGTGATTAAAAATAAATAAATGATTGCCTGGATAGTGTACATAATTCATTGTAGACCAGGTCTGAATAGCTGTGGATTTTCAAATGTTGTTGAACTACAATTCCCAGCAGTTTTAGGTTACATGACCAATACTAAAATATGCTGATATTTTTAATCTGTAACATCCAGAGAGCCACAGGTTCTCACCTATCTTCTAGGATTATGGTATTTCCAAAATGTATTAGCAGCATGTAAAACACTTTTTAGGGACGTTTATCAAAAATAAGGATAATTGGCAACTTCTCTTCAGTGCTGATCTAGAATTTCTATAGACATTTAAATTTCTGTTCTATTAAATTTCCTTCTCGTCTAGGAAGGACATTCTTATTATTAAGTATCCCAGCAAAACTTTTTTCATTCTCCCTTCTGTTTTGTTCAGGTAAAAGAGTATCTGTGACTAATATGACTACAAGAATACTCCCAAGTATTCTCATCATTCAGAGTTTTGTTTTCCCTTTTCTTTTTGTGTCAGGTCTTTTACTCAAGCAAAGATGGTACCAAGATACCAATGTTTATTATCCACAAAAAAGGGATCAAATTGGATGGGTCGCATCCTGCCTTCCTTTATGGTTATGGTGGCTTCAACATATCTATCACACCAAGCTACAGGTAAGTGGAAAGTTGGGAGTTTGTGAAAAAAGTATTGAAATCTGAAAATAGGAATGCAACTGTTGTACCAGGTGAAGCTGAGCAAAGGTTTCTCAGCTATGGCTTTCACCTGCTGATCAAGTAGGAGCCATGACTTTAGGATGACCCCAAATCATCAACCTACTCCTTTGAACTACCCCTCAGAGTAGTGCAGCCTTCTCCGGAGACAAAACATGGGGATATAGAATATCACTGATAAATAAACAATCATTGTATCTTGCTACAATTTAGTTTAGGTGACATTGATCACAGTCTTGGATGACACAAAGGTGGAGAGAATGCATTCATTCTTGCTCTTCTTGATCTCTTAACAGCTTTCGATACCGTAGATCAGGGGTGTCAAACTCAAAGCCCGGGGGGAGGGCAGATCCGGCCTGTGGGTTGCTTAGATCTGGCCCGCATGGCTGCCCTGAAAACAGCAAAAGACCGGCCTGCAGTGACTCTGCCAGGAAAATGGAGCTTGGCAGGATATGAGGGGCCCTCCCAACCTCCTTTTTCACTGGCAGACGGTTTCGTCACAGACGAAACATGAGTAACGTTGAGCTGTCTATGCCTACCCTGGCCCCCCGAAGTCAAACACAACCCTGATGCGGACCTCAATGAAGTTTGACACTCCTGCCATAGATCATGGTATGCTTCTGGACTGGCTTTGGGAGTTGGGTATAGATAGCACTGTGTTAGGCTGGTTTTCCTCTTTCTTCAAGGGTCAACTGAGAAAGCAGGTAGTAACCATGGCTAACGGGACCTTTGCACACTTTTGTGTTGTACATCCATTCCTGGACTAGGAGGCTCTGTTTACCATCACTTCTTTTTAAGTCTCTCTGTTACCCAATAAAAATCTGTTTGGAGGGATGAGGAAGAGCTGCATCACACCCATTCTGTATTATTCAAATGTTTTTCTACAGAATCCCCTCATTTAATCTCCACACAGCATTTCTCCTGCCTAATTGTAGAGTCTCTTACAGATTCTTAATTCCACTGTAGACTATGTGGTCTGCTTATATTTTAGTTCCTTTTATAAAGTAGAACCTCTTTGCTATAAACCATATACCGGTAGATTGTAAGGAGGGAGGGAGGGAGGGAGGGAGGGAGGAAGGAAGGAAGGAAGGAAGGAAGGAAGGAAGGAAGGAAGAAAGTTCCC
>JANHFT010006577.1:57692-85743 GCA_032467955.1 Pseudoxenodon macrops | reverse complement strand
TCCTTCCCCTGAAATGGGTTGGGAATGGGGATTTTGCAGTATCCTTCCCCTGGAGTGGGGTTGGAATAGGAATTTTGCGGTATCCTTCCCCTGCCACGGCCACAAAGCCATACCCACAGAACTGGCAGTAAAAAAAAAATGGATTTCACCACTGCAATAAACTAGAGGGTTGTTGCATTTTTCATAGCTTTTAAACCTGGTAATTCAACAATTATTTCTAGGAAATACATTCTGAAAGAACCAGATAAGCATTTCACATGGTGGAGAGGAATTGTTCATTTGCAGTGCTCTATTGTACTCAATTATTGTTTTGACTTGAAAGTTACCTTGGAGAAATTTATCCCAGCTGATTTTATTTCATTTCAATTATATAACAGAGAAGTTTTAAAAGCTAGTTTAATTTATCTTATTATGTACTAACCTTTTCAGTATGACGTATTTCATTATTTTACATTTTATTATCACATAACAAAGCTCTATTATACATAAGAATGCAAGAATGATTAGCACTCAGTGAAAATCAAGCTGAGTTCATCTACTCTGCTGTCAATCTGGTTGAAGACCTGATTACCAGAGTTTCACAAATACATAATTCTGTTTTTGGCTGGATAAATAATCTATGCAGAAAGTTAGAAAACCGACTTCTTTTTATTTACATTATGTAAAGAACTCAGAAGAATCCATCAGCAGGATAACTTTCCCAAAACTTGGCACAAGAAGACCAGTACAGTAGAAGCCAATAAATGGAAAATTAGTTTTAAAATGGATCAGATTTTAAGAGCTAGAAGAAAATCATTCTAGGAGCTATGGAGAAAATGCTCAGAGTGGCGTTCCTATTGGGGAATTGTAAACTATTCCAGAAGCCATACTCTGCATACTTTTCCTACCTAAAATATTCTAGAATGTTTACTAACCGGTTACTGATTGATCAGATGTCTTGGGAAGCACTTTGCCAAATAATCTCACTGCAGCTTTTAGCTCCATATCCTGTAGACTTTTCCAATTCTGCTCTTGTCATTGCAAGCTAGAAATTTATCACTTCTTTGTATAAAATATTGATTTTGATGGGTTAGAAATAAAGGTAACATCCAGAAAGACCTCAGTGACTTGTCTAGTTCTTGAGAGGAAGAGAACATGCTCTGTTCTTTTGTTATTTCTGGTCTCTGTTTACATTGTAGTCCAAAATTATATTTTCTTATTGAAATAAATGAAGAAACTCAGGTATGTAGTCTTGAACTTGTCCGTAATCAATATCCACATGTGGTGGCCAATTTGAGTGGTTCATTCTAAATTGTATCAATTAAAAAAAATACATATAAGGATCATCAGACATAACATAAAGCTGATATTCAGGAAAGCTAGGTTTATATAAAAATCTAGGTTTATTTTAAAAATAATGTACTCATTAGATTATAATTATGGCAGTTGTATTTATTTTGAATGTTAAACTGCAATATCACAAACTACTTGAAATTCTACTCAGTTTTGCTATTCAATTAGAGAAATGTAAGCATAAAACTATAGAACAGCAATCTGCATAATTCATTTAGATATACATTCTCCACGACTGTTCGTTTGAAAGAGTGATTCAGTTTGATACGCCTTACTTATGGGTAATCATATTTAGGGCAGAACTGTGAAAATATTAGAAGCATAAATGTAATAATATAAATATGAATTAAGTTGCTATTAAACTCTAATTTGCTTAGTCCTTGAAAATAGGAGGTTAAATCTACAAATGATCACCTAGAACTAGGTGTTATTTTGGTATATAAGAGGCCCTGATCTAACGAAAAAGTCTCTGTGCTGAGAGGCCACAATACTTATCAGTTCCTGTTTTCCTTGCAATCTTCAAAATCTATTTTAGATAATTGGAACAGTAGGGGATATGATGCTGTAGCTCTAGAAGGAGGTGAACATTAGGGGGGGAAATAGTGCCCATCCCTTTTTCCATTAACAGGGTTGTTCTGAATAAAAAAACTGCACACAAGAAACATTCCTGTGAATATTAAAAACTTGAATTTAAATCTTTCACTTTAAGCAAGCATTTGCGAGCTAGTTTGGTCTAGTGCAGGGGTGTCAAATTCGATTTCATTGAAGGCCACATCAGGATTGTGTTTGACTTCGAGGGGCCAGGTTGGCACGGCCAGATTGGGGGCCAACCTGTGGTGGCCTGAGCACTCTGCCAGCGAAAATGGGTTCCTGAGCTCCGTTTTCGGCTGGAATGCCTTTCTGCAATCCTCTGCCAGTGAAAACGGAGCCACCCAAGGCCCTGACAAGCTCTGTTTTTGGCTGCAGTGGCTCCTGCAAACCTCTGCCAGCAAAATTGGAGCTCAGGAGGGCCACCCGCAGCCCTCATGAGCTCCATTTTGGCTGGCAGAGGCACCGCAGGTCATGTTTGCTGTTTCCAGGGCAGCCCCCAGGCCTTGAGTTTGACGTCCCTGCTCTAGTGGTTAAGGCACCAGGCTAGAAACCAGGAGAGAGAGAGTTCTAGTCCTGCGTGAGGCATGAAAGTCACTCAGGTGACTTTGAGCCAGTCTCTCTCTTTTTCTCTCTCTCAGCCCATGATCTCAGGCTGAGGTGACAAGCTGGTTGGTCAATTCCTGTCACGACCAACAAATCAACATTCAGTTGTTCTGAAAAGTTGATCCTGCACCTATGGGGAAATATTAGGAAAATACCTTTAAGTATGCAAATATGTTGTTAGTATTATCTCCCCCCCTCCTTTCCCCTGCATCTTTGTGATGTTGTATTTCTCTCTTTTTTGTAGGCAAAGAAGATGTGAAAGTAACAAGAATCAATGTGGAAGAGTATGGATTTCTAAAGAGACAAATTACCCTAGTGCCTGAATGTTTGCTAGAGCAGCTCTTCAGGACAGAAAATACAAAACTACAGAGACAGTGAATAATTTGATATTGCAGCCATGGAAAACAACTCAAGCTTTTGGGACAGCTTGGTATTTTCACACCCAATCTGCATGAACTGGAAGTCAGAAACCGAAGGATCGATCTATCATTTAGCTAGCATTTTGTTTGTGGTTGGCTTTATGGGCGGAAGTGGCTTTTTTGGCCTGCTGTATATTTTCTTTCTGCTAGGGCTGGGTTTTCTCTGCTCATCTGTGTGGTCATGGCTGGATGTCTGTGCAGCTGACATTTTCTCATGGAATTTTATCCTGTTTGTGATCTGTTTCATACAGTTTATTTATGTAACCTACCAAATACGGAGTGTTGCTTTTGACAAAGAATTTCAGGAGCTTTACAACACTTTGTTCCAGCCTTTGGGGATCTCCTTGCCTGTTTTTAGAAAAATTGTCCTCTGCTGTGGTGGAGAAGTTATTACATTAGAGAAGGAACATTGTTATGCCATGCAAGGCAAAACTCCAATTGACAAGCTCTCCTTACTTTTGTCAGGAAGGTTTGTATTATGTTTATCCCTCCTCCTTAACTTATAAACAAAAGGTTGAAGAATACCAGATCTTTGGCCTCCTTGGCATTGTTCGAACCTGTTTAAAATGAAGAGTGTGTTTAATGTTTTGACAGCTTAATACTAAGTGTAAACAACATTCCTAGGTCAACAAGCTACTGTACTGGTTTAAAACAAATCAGACCATGGATATGTGAGAAAGCATAAATTGTGGCAGGATTTATCTTCTTGAGAAAAACTGCTTTTTCCTTTAGCATTGGAAAAGTTTAAGGATACTGAAAACAAAAAACTGAAGGTCAACACTTTGGATAGGTTTCCTAGGACTTAGAATATTGTATATTCAGTGTATCATGTTTCACCTGCTAATCCTTTTTAAAATTGTTGTATCTGCCTCCTTCCCCAGCCCCTATTTCTGTTATGTTTCGTGTTGTGTTACAACTTTTATTTAATTTGCATAATTCTCAAGAAAAAAAACCACCCCAAAATTGGCTTTCTTCTCAAAGTGGGACTTTAACACCCGCACTTATTCTTCGAACATATTCAGTATGTTTCACGTGAGGGCTGTATTAATTTTAATCTCCTAAACTTCATTAAAGAGTGCTACATTGTCAAACAAAGTAGAATAGAAGATAGACCAATAGACCTGAAATATATCTGCAAGTTTTTTTTTTATTCTGAATTTCGTAACCATGGTGATGATTAAAAAACGATAACACATCTTTCCAAATTGCATCATTAAAATGAAAAAAAGTTTGGGATAGTAAAAAGTGTACATAATTTAGTTCATATATTTAGTACAACTGATATCCCCAACTTCACAATTTTTTGTATCAAAGTGGTAAACTTGAGAATATTAAGCTAGGTTAGTTTATGTGTCATAAACCCTGAAGGCTTACTCTGCCTGTGCCAGAATGTAAGTGAGTTATATTTTGAGAGAGATAGTAAAGATTTTAATTTTCAAAACAGATATGAGTTTGATGGGTACAACACTATTTTACAGAGTGTGTGTATGAATAAACAGGATCGGGGTGCAGTTCTGAAAGATCCATAGTCCACCCATCTGGACTATTGTGGTCAGACAGAAGAGTGGTCAGACAGAAACATTTAGCAGTTCCACAAATTTAACAGAAGGAATTTAACTTATTTCCAATGTACAGGTAATCTGGTTGCCAAACATTGATAATTTTATTTAGGGTGATATCTAAAAAACCTTAACACGATTACTCTACCTGAATTTGACTTATTGTAATCTCCCATTTCTTATACTCAGAAATTCTGTGAAGTCTACATAATGGATATATTATCATCCATGTAGCACATTACAGATAGAAAATCCTTCACAGCTTCTAGCAATTTTCATTGTTCCTCTATGGCATTTTTGTCTTTCTGGCATTGCAGCGACAAGCCAGGCTTATCTCACAGAATGAATGTCTTTGAAATTTATTTATTTATTTTTGGCCAGGATTTGTGTTTTGTAGCTTTGTTGTTGTTTGTTTCTCTCTGGTTTTGTGCTTTTCTTGAATACTTACTGGATAATTTCCAAGGAGATTCAAGAATATTAAGAAAGATGTGACTTGGTATTATTTTCTGGGGGTTTTTTTGCATCAGAAATTGCCACTCTTCATATGTTTTTGCTAGTATGAACTGAAAATCTATAAATAAATGTATGTATTTTATTACTAAATGCAAAAAATGTTAAGCATAAAAATGATGGTCCTCCAATATAAGACATGAAAAACTTTAATGCCACTGACATGGCATAAATTACTCAAAATTTAAACATTCTTCACCCCTGACCATAAATCTAGGCATTATTTTCCTTTTCGTTTCCTGACAGTTATTAACACAAATTGATTTGTTTTATTAGAGTTAGAGTGACGGTGGATGGGGAATTTCTGCATTATATTTTTCCTCTCCAATTTCTGGATTCACCTGAATGGGATTCATTAAGACCCACAGAAGATGGCATTTTTCAGGTAGGGAACTTCTGTGAATCATCAGATAAAACTCTCCTTTTCCAGAATTGAACCTCAGATACTCCAGGAAATACTCGATTTAGGATTAAGACCTACCTCTCTAAGATTTTGTATTGATATCACTTTTTTAAAAGGAGAAACATCCAAATACTAGGATAATTAATGAAAATGCCAGTGGTGTAAAGTATGTGAAATTTTAAGCAAAATATTAATTCAGTAATTTTGAAAAAAAAACACTTTGGATAAGCTTTTCCATGCATCACACATTTTCTTTTCTACTTGCCACTTGAATTAGCAGCTAATGCTAGCAACAGAACTCATCGCTTTGTAATTAATGGAATATCCAGATTGTAGAGTGGCTTGCAATGCCAGCAAAACCAGTTTTCTAGCATTAGAGCTGTTTTAAGAGAGGACCGTTTGTTTGCAATCTTTTGAAATTACAACAGCATTGGACAAAGGGACTTATGACCAGTGTCCAAAGTTATGGGCATTGAAATGCCCCCCTGCAAGCACATGATCAAAATTGGGTGCTTGTTAGCCTACTCATACTTAGGACCACAGGGGTGCTTCAATTTCCCACCTATTTACTACCCTTGCCATCAATGCCCTTAGCACCTGCACTACACACTAGCCAACATTTGCCACCTTATTGCTTCTGTTGCTGACCAAACATGCCTGGCCTGACCCTTTGTTAAGCATCTGCTGGCCACAAAGGTTTTCTTGCCAATGTTACATACGACAGCTTTCTCACAAGTGGAATGGAACTATGGCCAACTCACTGTGGCTAACTCACCACAGGACAAGTCGCCATGGGACAATTCCATGCATTCCATTCCACTGTTCCTTAAACATTATTTCCCTTATTTGTCAATGGAAATAATGTCAAAGAAACCGTGGTGGATAACATTTATTGCATTGAGTTAACCTGCATGCATTGTTTTGCAATGAGTTGGCCATGGCAAGTTGTCCTGGACCCCTCACAAGACCTGAGGAAGATGAGCTTCCTTGCAAAAGACCAGGGCGGGCACACCTCATCAATAGCAGGAACAAGAAGATGGTGAAGGTCAGCTGGAATAGCTTGGGAGCAGGGACCTCGAGTCAGGATGGCGAGGGCAACCACAATTGCTACCCAGCTTTTGAGCCATGATGTTGCAGCTTCTCGGGGCACAATAGCTTTGGCCATGCCACCGGACCAGTCTGGTGACTAAAGCTTTATGCTGTGGGTCAGGGACTTCTTGCAGTTTCAGTGCACCACGCAGACTCTTGGCCACCCTATGGCCAGTGGCTTCAAAGCCACATGATTCTGGGACTGCTTGCTGCCCCAAAGAGCAGGTGCAGGATGACCAAAAGAATAGTAATGAAGGAGAGGAGGCAGTTGGGAGGAGTTGAAAGAGAGGCAGTCCCTTATCTATAAGAACTGAGGCTCAGGGTTGGTAGGGATGAAACCTGGAATGCCTTGGATAGAGGTAGGTGCTAACAACCAGTCAACTTTGCTTACTGAAAGCACCGGGGAATTCCAGTCCCAATTGTGATCATAAATACTGATTCTCTCTCCCTCTCCCTCCCTGAGTCCACACACACATGTTCAAGTCAGTATTGACTCCTGTCAACTTGCTGGTCTTATCTCAAGTTTTTGTGCCATGGTTTTCATTAGTAGTTTGCCATTGCCCTCTTCCTAGGGCTGAGGGAGAGTGACTGGGCCATGGTCATGCTTAAGGCAGGAACAGAATTCACAGTTTCTAGCTGGGTGAATTAACCACTTTGTCACTCTGGCTCTCTGATTTGAATAGCAGTGTCTAATTCAAAAACAAAACAGTGAATCGGCTCCAAGAGTTTAAGAGCATCAGGTCATTGGTTTGTCATGATTTCATTCCTATTTGTAGGAATGTTTACAGAAATTTAAAATGGGAGATCATACCTCTCTTCCTTAACAGTTATGTTGTGTCATGTAATAGTAGCATTTTGTTCCAATGCCATTTAACAGGTATAATGAAGTCATCTAACATGGTCATTAAGTTAACTGGCAGACTACTATTCCTAATACTGATTTGGGAATAGGATAAGAGTATAAGGGGAGGCCTTATCGGGTATATCAGGACTTGAATTAATACAGATTTTCAAGAAAGGGGGCACCTACCCTTGAGTAGCACCTACTCTTTGGAGTTTTCTTCTTCAGATGCTCACTGTGATAATATTTTCAACATCAGTCCATTCGCCTAGGTTTTGTCTGGGTGAGTTTGAATATATTATTTCATAAACCACATAGCTCTACAGTACTTACATACAGACATCCTTCAGGGGGATTAAAATGATTGTTTTTATAAGTTGAATTGCTGGTTTTTTAATGCTTAATTTTCTTTTGTGTATATTTTTTCTTGATATGGTAAAGGAAGCGACATATAACTAGAAAGATATATATATATATGTACAAATTACTCTTCCACATCAGTGAACCAAGTACTCGTTTTTGCTCCTTAAGTACAGCCCCATCTGCCCATTGTTGCACCATATGCTTTAGTGAGAATGTTCCTTTAGATTCAGACTCAAAAAACAACTTGGTCTGTGAAGACTTTGGCACCCGGCCTTAGTTCCATGCTATCCTGCCGAAGGTGGGAAATGTCCACTGACAGCACTTGTTATTGGGCATGAGGAAAAAGTAAGGGAGCCAATTTAAAACATTTACCAATGGAAAAAACAAAGCATGGAATAGAAATCTAAAGAATGAACATTTTTTTCAGTACCTGGGGAGTATTTTGCTGACAATTTTCCGTATATGATCATATGGAATTTCTATAATGCTTGATCAAATAACTAAATCCGTGTACATGAAACTGGAAAAAAATGCAAGTGTCTTTTCTTTCTTTCTTCCTTGCTTGCATTTCCTTTCCCTTTCTCTTTTATTTTCATGTTTTGGATTTTTAGCTCCTTATGTCAGAGGCTTGTCCTCTGGTAGCATTGTAAGTAGAACAAACACAATAAACCTTCATTTTAATGGCTCATTTGAGGGGAAGAGCTGTCTGTAAAATTCAGCATGAATTCTGTGTTTACCAGAAGTACTGTTCTTTTAATAGAATGCCCAAATTAAGGATATATCTCCTCTGGATAAACTTGTCTTTGAAAAAGAAATACAATTCAGATAGATAGCTTTTGCACTTGGATAACTTATCCAGTAAGATAAATATATTTGTAGCAGAGAATGCTATAAATGGAGAAAAGTTAGAATGAAAGTCGGGAATAAACCATTTTGCAATTTTGATTGAATACAATAAAAAAAAGAGTCTTATTTTTGTTTTGTTTATAATTTTGGGTTTTTAAGCACAATGATAAAAATATCAATTTCTGTTTTTCCCCTTCCCCATACTCTGTCTTTCAGGTAACCCTTACAGCCGAAACAGATTGTCATTATGTGGCGTGGAGGAGAAAAAAATTGTATTTACTCTTTGCAAAACACCGATTCATCTCACGTCTGTTTTCAATCCTGATTGGAAATGATATTGCTGATAAACTCTATGCATTGAACGACAGAGTGAGCCAAGGGAAAGGATTTCGATATGATATTCGGCTACCAAATTTCTATCATGTATCAGCACCTAACACACCAAAAAAGAAATCTGCAGGCCATTTTCAGAACAATTCAAGACAACAATAAAATGAAAGACAAAATACCTCTTATTACAAAATGACAAAATTTTGGCTTTTTACCACCATTAAATAGTGAAACGTACTATGATGGTATCATGTGAAGACCCTAAAAAAGGCAACTTTTAAAATGAAAATCATTTTCTTTCCTAGCAGATAATCTAGTGGGACTCTTCACACTGTTTAGAACCAGCAGATTGTACACATAGATTGTGTATTATGATTCACTTCTGTTGACTTGTTCTGCTCATCTTATTACTTTGGGAAAATAGGGGCAGATATGAATCATCATTTGATACAACTTCTTGTAATTGTACTTTCTTCATTGTGTTTTCAAAAACAACATTTGCATAGAGCTTTCCTCCTGCTTATTAAGATCTCCTTGTCATCATGAATTATGCAAGCTATTTTATCATAGAGAAGAGCAACAAGCAAGCCATCTTTTCAAAAGAACCTTAGTTTATGCATAATTACAATGCATAAACTTGGCCTACAGATTTACAGTAATGACCCATGTGACAAACAATTGAACAACCTATGAAGCTGAAAGAAGACTTGGCACTTTCTTCCTTTCCATCATAAACTGATGCTTTTGGATGTACAACAAAAGACATAAATGTTACTATTTAGAATTCAAAAAGTGCATCAATCACTTTAAATGTTGCAATTTATGTAACGTAAAAATGTTCCATTATTTAAATAGCACAGAAGGCAGCTACAGTATCATGATGGATGGGGCGCTATATATTTTAAGAACTCTGGAAATATTATGGGAAAGGAATTATTTCTTAAAGGGCAAATATTGGGGGGGGGGAGTGTCAAAAAGAAATGAAGAGTTTCTAAGCACTCTTAAATTAATGCCACTCCACTGAACTGAACTGAAAAAAAGACAATAAATGCACCAACTACCGTATATAAGCACACTAAAACTCCATCATATCAGACTAACCTCAGGAACATGGAAAACTTTCTAGGAATCCCATAAATCACAATATTACTTGTATCAGCAGTTACTTTGAGGCAGAGTTTGAGATTTATAACAGGAATCAAGCATGTTTTTCATCTCAAATTTTGAATCTAGGCAACAGACCTGTATTTTTCAAGAGGTTATCACCTAACAATAAAATCCAGTAATTCTAGAAAGGTCTGGTGTTGCTAATCCCAGGTATTGACAGGTAAGCAATGGAATTGAAAGGTTATGGTAACTCTTCTAAATATTCCTCCTCATAATTTAAAATTCTGTATTTATTGAAACCTACTGGTACAAGAAAGAGCACATGACAGAGGTGGGTTCCTACCAGTTCTGACCAGTTCTACGGAACCGTTGGTAACTTGGCCCAGTTTGCTGGAATTGATAGTGACCAGGGCCTGCCAAGCTCCTGAGCTGGTTCTCTCGGTGGTGCCATAGGAGCCGCCATCTTGTTTTTTGCTTCTGCGCATGTGCAGAAGCTTTTGTTTTAGTACTGTGCATGCGCACGTGGCGAATCCCTAAGCAAACTGGCAGTAGCAGAATCCGGAACCCACCCCTGGCACAGGAGGTAAGAACTTGAAGTGTACATAGCATAGCAGTGCCCTGCTTGATCAAACTATTGGCCCATCTAGTCCAGCGGTCTATTTTCAGTGGCCAAGCCACTGTACAAGAAAGCCCACTAGTCTTCCTGTAGATAGTCTCAGAGTAGCCATACTGTTACCAAAGCTAATGGCCATTAATCCCGTGAACTTCCATGAATTGGTCCAACTCTTTTGAGGCTAGCCAAGTGGATTGTAGCACTCTAGCAAATTCCAAATTATGCTTTATATTTAAAAAAAAACTTTTTGTCTATTCTGATTCTTCCAGGACTCAGTTTCATTTAGTGACTTCTGGTTCTAGAATTTGGGGCAAGGGAAAATAGCTTTTTGTGTACTTCATCTGCACCATGCATAATTGTGTATACCTTAATCATGTTGTCTCAGCTGGGACCAAAAATACCAGCTGAGATTTTAGATTTATTCAAAGCTTGGGAAGTACCGTGTTTCCCCAAAAATAAGACAGGGTCTTATTGACTTGACCTTATTTTCAGAGAGGTCTTATTATTTGCGAAGTGCAGGAGGTAACGAACATGGTCACCTCATGGCTGCTGCTGTGTTTTGGGGAGGAGTTATTTTCAGGGGATGGCTTATTTTAGCGCAAGCACTCAAAAGCCTGATTGGGCTTATTATCTGGGGAGGTCTTATTTTCAGGGAAACATGGTATTAAAAACTCCTTCATTCTTCATAAGTTAGTCAATGTTGATTTTTTTAGACAGCAATACTAGTTTATTATGACATTTTACATGCAAAATCAACTAGAAAAATAATAGTGTAACAATTGCAAACTAATGGCCATTATATAGGCGATGGCTTAATCTAACCCATTTTTCAGGATTGAGTAATTGTCTCTGAGCCTGGTTGTTTTCTGTGCAGGTATTTCATTACCCAAATGAGGTAACATCATCAGTGCTTGTACTGATGATGTTACCTAGTTTGGGTGATGAAACATCAGCAAGAAAACAACCAACCTTAGAGCGCATCAAGAACCCCTCATTTTAACCCTGAGTTACAAATATTCTCCTTTATTAATATCAGCTGCTTTGTATAATCTTGGGCTTAACATCTCTTTAAAGGAAGAAAAATTACACATTCTTTCCTATCTCACTAACTGATATAAAGCTTCTGTATTTTTAGGAATAGTATAAGGAAAATGTATATTTCTTTGGTCCTCAAAGTACAACCTATATTATAATGCTGTTGTTTCTGTAGAGGGGACAACTAGGACAAATGCCATTATTTTAAAAATCATGTTCAAAAGCCAGAAACATTTGAGCAATAGATTTTGAACTCTATGCTGTGAAAGATTCCAGAACTTTATTTATTCTAGTTATCTGGCACTTTGCTTGATCTATCTGATTCTTGGCTAACAGCCACAGGTTTATGTTTTCCATTTATTTTATTTAGTAGATTAGTAATGAATGATGAGTTACTGTTACATTTTGGATTTATTCTGGTTTGTCACTACATTGTTTCTTTCTAAAAACAGAAATTATAGGACAATTAATTCAAACCAAATACATTAGATTCTATTAGGAGTAGTTGCAATATTGATAATAAAGAATCACAATGAATTTGGATTGAAATATTAGTAGACTGTTGTCTTATATTTTTGTTGCTTACACTCAGGGGAAGCTTAGAAAATGATTTATATATAAAAAGTTTAAAAGAATTGAAACAATTTATATTTTCTATGCTAAATGTACTTGTCCAATATTGTATAGATGTGTACTTTACAAATATTTAAATTTTAGTAGAAACATGTATTTTCTTAGCATTTCAGAATAGTTTGACTTTATGGAATGGCAGAAGGTTTTAGAAATAGTTTTTAGTAATTTGAAAATGCATTAAATATGTTGCTATCAGCAGGTATATTTAGTAGAAATGTATACATAAAAGCTTTTATATGTTCAGCAATCCTATAAATATTCTTCATCCACTCTTGTTCATGCAAATACATGCATATATGAGATTCTAAAATGTAATTGTTTAATTTCAAGATAAACCTTACGGTTTGTGAAGAAAGTCTAATGTACTGATATTAACATCTAGCACATGTATGTAGAAGGAATCTGTAGATCTATCATGCCCATAGATATGGAGCCATGTGGACAAGGGACCCTTGTTTAGTTTTCCCCCAAATGTAGCAAATGTGCCTGTAAATACACAGGGCAGGTGGGAGGAAAAAAACATTCAGACACATTAGTGAGGCAAAAGAGTTAAGTGAAAAGACTGTTTATTCTGTGTTATTACACATTTGGATAAAGTAAATTAACATTCTCATATTTTACTAAAGGACAACACAAAAAAGATAAACAGCATGCTCAAAAAAGCTTATAAACATTTCAATTTAATGGCTTTTCATTAATGAAATACAGTGATCCTTTCTGTAGACAAGTTGTTATTCATGATATTGAATGAGTATTGTATTCCCTCTGATGTAGATTACCATTTTAATAGGTTACTTCCCTGCTGTTATCTTTATAAGCTTTGATAATTAATGGAAAAATAGGAATAATTACTAAATAACAGATTACTATTAATGTTTATTCCAAAATACATATATCCTACTTTTTATAGATGCTTCAAAGTTTATTATTTTAATGCAAAAGGCATGATGGAAAATGAAAACAAGTAGCTATGGTAAAATATATCTGCAGGAAGAATATGAAAGATCTAAATTTTTCTAGATATAATCAATTTAGAGAGATAAGGGGGAAAAGTATAATAACCAGGGGTGCATCTGTCATCCAAGATCTGGTCTAAATTCAAAATATGAAAAGCATGATTCAAGTTGATTCCATTTTACGAGCTTCCTTGCCACAGCTGTTAAATGAATCACTGCAGTTGATAAATTAGTAATCTGGTTGTTAAGTAAATCTGGCTTCCCCATTGATTTTTTTGTTTATCAGAAGGTTGCAAAAAGTGATCACATGACCTTGGGACACCGCTACAGTCATAAGTATGAACCAGTTGCCAAGCATCTGAATTTTGATCACATGAACATGGGGGATGCTGAAAAGGTCGTAACTGAAAAATGGTCATAAGTCACATTTTTCAGTGCCATTGTAACTTTGAACAGACACTAAATGAACTGTTGTAAGTTGAGGACTACCTGTATTGGTATGATTCTGTATCATACTAATATGTTTCATATTCATAATTACTCAGCAGCAAGCACACTACTGCAAATTTGTTCAGGCAATAAACAAGCAATCTGTCCCTAGAGAAAAGGAGAAATACAAACAACAGAAAACCTTCTTCTCTTAATGCTATAATAGTGTTTGCAGAAGTGATGAAAATCATTCACCAGTTGCTAATAAGACTGATCACACCATTCAACATATCCATTCAGCTATGTAAATATAGAAGGAAAGCTGCAATAGTGCTTAAGACTGCAGAAAAATCTATCAAATCTCTTAAGTCACCTTCAAATAAGTGAACCGATTCAAATGCAGTCGATTAGATAGACATCAAATCTATCCAAATAAATAAATTGATTGAATCACCTTTCAATTCTGTCTTCTCAACAAAGCTTTGCATAGCCATAGAAAAGATATCTGTAGACATTAATATTTGTATGACACCGAAGACTTCAGAGAAGTGGCAAAAGATTATATATAATTTAAACACTCTATCTGCAACATATTGTCGGATTCCCAATGTATCTTGGCCCAGAAAGTTGCTTAAGTCTTTTAATCAGATTTAAGACTTAAATAATCTCCAACTGGCATTTGTTTTCACTGGCCACTAAATCTATGTATTTCCACAGATGGAAATTATTTTATTCTATTAACCTGAACTTGTTGGTTTTTTTCAAAATGAAGGACTTTGAATATTTTGTTCAATAAGTTTTGAGAAAGCCTCTAGTGTAAATCAAAGTCCCCCAGTATCAATAAAATATTATAAAACTTCAGCTGGCGCTACAAAAAAATTCCCTCTATTTTTGAAAGAAAAATTTAGTTACTTTTTTTCTCATGGCCCACATAGTTTGGATGGGGTTTATCTTTTGTGTGTGTGTTTACATTGGTGAGAATTCATCTGTCCTCATGCTGTTTAAAACATGGCCAATTAGGTGTACCACTTTCCTTCTTTTTGGGAAAATCTGTGATTTGAGCACATACTTCTGTTCCACACAATGGAAAAAAGCAGGATAGCTTATTTAAGTGAAGAGAATTTGGAAAGGGGAACATGCTTTCTGCAAATGAATTTAAAATAGAAATTTGAAGAAAGGTTTGTCATTTCTCCAGAGTAATTATGAAACAGCCTTGCTAGATTTCTCACTAAAGTGGGAGAATTGAAAATGATAAATGAATTTAATAAATAACGTTACCAGCGGTTTGTCAGAAGCAGGAAATATCCAATTTTAATAGAATAACTCATTTGTCACATCATCAGTGATGACAGCCTATGGATTGTGTCCACTGTTCCTAGGACTGACAAGTTGATAACCATTCTTGTTTAAACCGTGGATAAAGTGCATAAAGAGGATTTTAAGTTAGAGGTAAGTCGACAGACCAAATTAATATTTATTGCTTGCAGAATGCATTAAAATTATTATGCTTTCAGGAAATAATTATTTTTACACATTAAAAACAGGGACCTTCAGGTTCTGTCACATAAATCTTCATGACGGTTCCCTCCATGTGGCCAAACTGTGAAACATGAACAATTTTAAATAGTTTAAATTTGTTTTAGGAAGCCTACATGCATATAAATAAGAGAGCTTTGGAACTTGATTGAATGGATTCTAAACATTCCACGTACTTTTAACTTCCGCCACTCAGTTAACAATAATTCTTTGAAGTAGACCAGGGGTGGGTCCACTCAGGGTCACGCGTGTGTGTGCGTCAAAAATAGTCAAAAATAAGCTGCTGCGCATGCGCAGAAGCAAAATCCAAGATGGCGGCACCCATGGAGCCACCGACAGAAGTGGCTCCATGATGTCATCGTGGAGTTACTACCTACTCTATAGAACCCGATAGAACTGGTAGGAACCCACCTCTGAGGTAGTCCTCAACTTACAACCAGAATTGAGCCCAAAATTTATATCGCTAAGTGAGAAATTTGTTAAGTGCGTTTTGCCATATTTTATTTCTTTTCTTGCCACATTTCTTAAGTGAATCACTGGAATTGTTAAATTAGTAACATGGTTGTTAAGCGAATCTGGTTTTCCCATTGACTTTGCTTGTCAGAAGGTTGCAAAAGTTGATCACATGATCCCGGCACTCTGCAACCGTCATTAAACTGAGTCAGTTGCCAAATGTACAAATGTAAATCATGTAACCATGAAGATGCTGCAGCAGTCGTAAGTGTGAAAAATGGTCATAAATCATTAATGTTGTAACTTTGAATGGTCACTATATTGTAAGTCGAGGATTACCTGTAATATGTCTATAAAATTTTCTTAACTGGGGACAGCATGGTATCAGTTGTTATTTCTAACAGGTCCCCAAATTAATACTGAAGTTCTGCAGGGATTATAAATAACAAATGGAAAGGCAAGCAGAATGCAGAAAAGTTAGAGGAGTGTTAAAAGGTAACAAGCGTAACTTGCAGATTCATGACTATCTGTCATTATATATAGCTAGACACTTAAAAATTTGTGATTAGTTTCACAATTTGTTAATCTTTGGGATAGTATAATTTGAATTGTGTCACTTTGTTATTACTTTATTCTATCATCTATCTATCTATCTATCTATCTATCTATCTATCTATCTATCTATCTATCTATCTATCTATCTATCAACCATCTACCTATCTATATATATATATACACACACACACACACGCTATAGTTTATTACCATATTAATCTGTTTTCTAAACTACCGTGTTTCCCCGAAAATAAGACATTCCCTGATAATAAGCCTAATCAGGCTTTTGAGCGCATGCACTAAAATAAGCCCCCCAAAAATAAGCCCTCCCCAAAAATATTTAACCGCATGTGCAGCCAGTCCCCACCATTTCCTCTCATTAGGATTAGGGAGGCAAAGCTGCAAATCAGGTAAGATGGCAAGAGAAGCCCTGTCTTGCTCCATGGACCCCAAAATAATAAGATCTCCCCGAAAATAAGGCCAAGCGCTTATTTCCGGGTTCAAAAAATATAAGACAGGGTCTTATTTTTGGGAAAATATGGGTAGCATGTAGTTTAAAATAGCTTGAGAATTGGTAGCAATTGAGATATAATAAACCTAAGTAATTAAGAAAATAAATAAATAAAATTAAGTTAATATAATAGCTGTACATATACCTCACATGGCAGAAAAATAACAGAAGAACCTTTGGCTTTTAAAAACATAATTGTACAATAAATGCAAAAAATGAAAAGGTATCTTTTACAATATCAAATCAATCTATCAAGCATTTTACAGTTTATATTTGATCACATTTTTAAGAGAGGAGAGAATGAGCTGATATAAATACGGATTCCATTTAGGTTATATACCGTAGAAATTTGTTAAATTTTCATTTGTCTAAAGTAGGAACAAAATGATAATATGTTTTGGCATAACTTTCAGAACAAGAAGCTTAATTAGTTGAGAAGTCACATAATTCTGTAGGTCACTGTGTTTTAAATCTGAACTGTGGTAAGCTAAAAATAATTACAGTACATCTATTTGCTTAGAAATAGTATTTGATACAGAATAACATAAAGCATTTTTGCTTCATTGAAATCCATGGCTATTCTTCTGTCTAATTTTAAAAGCAGATTTAATAAAAGAGCCAATTCACAAAATACATGCTTGACAGACATGCGAAGAATATGTTTATACATATTATAACTTGGCTGTATTGAATGAAACAGGTAGCATGGCCTGTGATTCCTGTGATCATTCTTGTTATAAAAGTCCTATTCTACTAATGAATATTTGCTGCCAGCCTATCAGTGTTCACTTGTTCCCCATGTTTACACTTTTTCATGTTTTGAAAAGATGCTCAATGAATCAAAACTGCTATAATTCATTTACTTTATTTCACTCTTTCTGCAAGGACAGGACTTCCTGCTAATCCCACTAGTGATTCTTTGGGAATCAGTATGAGAAAGAATTTCATAGTACACATTTTATATATTTAGTTCAACTGACATAGCTGACACTTCATATCTAGTAAAATTACAATGTAAAGTGACACTAAATGCCTCAAAGCACTAACAAAAGTAAGCTCACAAAAAGCAGCAATTGAACAGTTTTTCAAAATAAAACACATATAAAAGTGCTCTCATTTAAAACAACAGAAATCACATTACCTTAGTATTTTGCAGCTTAGCAAGACTTGTGCAGGCATTCGCTAGAAGAAAATCACCACTCAGGACAGCCATTTTATTTCCAAATTGCATATCTTTCAATGCTCCGTCTGAGGATGTCAGTTCACTAATGTTTACTATTCCACGATGCACAAGGAAAGCTGTGTGGATCAACTCTGTGATCTCTGCAAGAGTTCGTTGGCTTTAAAGTAAAAATCAGACATAACAAAATCAGTTGCAGAACTAATTGTATGAGTCACAGATATATTTTTTTAAAAGCATTGAGCACAACTGGGCATTTTATCAGTGCAAATGTAACGTTCACTCTGTTTGGACCTATTTGGCCAATGATCACTTTTGATTACAATTTCTATCTGATGCAGAATATTTATTTCTTGGAAAACTTCAAACAGTTTAAAATGTACATCCTTCCTCCATTCTTCAAATGTGGATTGACAATGTTAATGCATCAATAATTATTAAGAGGGGAAAAAGTTAATGATGTAAATTGACCCAAATAGTCTTATGGGTATATCATCATTTTTTATCCTATTTCAGCAACAGTAGTATTGATTCAATAGCTAAGCTAGGATTGCCATATATCACATTATGGGTGTACGCATGACGGCATGGGACAGAAACATTCTAATCATTGTTAAACTTTGCTGTCTTCCAGAATGAAATAGAAATATAAGTCATTTATATTCTAGAACAAAAAATTGCATTCTGCTATAATCCAAGGTCTAAAGAAGGGTTAATATATTCTACTGTTGGTGTGAGTGAGGGAGAAGACAGAGACTAATAAGGCATCCTGATGCTCCTGCTGTCATTGTCAGGGCAGTCCTCCCAGGAAAATGTCCATATCAATTCAACTTATCAGATGGACAGCTGATCAACATTAAGCAGATTTGCTCTGGGCAGATTGAGCTGAATACCTGCCATGAATCACAATGAGAGCCCTCTGGTCTCAGCAACTGAGATCTGCCATTTCTGACTTCGGAAGATCCAAGGGCATATGGAGATCTCCAGTGATGAGGACATAAAGCTGCAGCTTCCTCAACAGATAGCTTGTTTTTCCCAAAGGTACATATTAATATCCTGAGGAGAAAAGGCTCTTTTTTTGACCTGAAACATCACCCTTTGTTATCCAACTCAAATCATTACTGTTCTTTTTCTTCCCCTATTAAGCTTTTAATGAAGAAAATAAAATTTTCATTGTTCAGCTCATCATACAAAACTTCAACAATATATAAATGTAATATTTTTCAACTCTCCCTTTCTATTTTACCCTTCCTTTCTGTTTACTCTCCAAATAGCATCTATAACATTTAGCTAACCACATTGGAATTCCTCTTCAGGTTCCTTTATTTTTAATTGAAATAGCACAGAATTCTGGTACCATGAGAAATTATTAAATAGCTGCAGGCAATTTCCAAGGATTGAACATCTCCTAGAGAACATCAGATTTTTTTTCAGCAGTTCAATTCAGATTGTTTAAAGGGAAACATTTCCATATAAATTGTGGGGTATTCAAACAATTAATAATGACTGCATCCACCTCCAAATTAATTATAAAACAATGACTTTTAAAATCACAAATATTAAAGTTATTAAAGTATGGTACAAAACATGTAGACTGAGAGGGAATTTTATTTATTTAATCAATAAAGCTCTATTTATAGAGCTTTTAAATGCATAATTTGCAAACCAATTCTACAGAACATGTATAAAAAAATAACTGTAAGCAACTCCTCTTTTTCAATCATATTGCCAAGTAATTGAAGAGGTGAAGTCAAAAACATCGAAGACATTACAATACAATACAAATTATTTCACAAGTGTCATGACATCAATGCTCAAATGATTTAAATTAGATAATATCATTTGCATTGTGTCATGACAGACATGATGGCTCTTTTCCCTTTATCCTATCCACAAATACTTATGGTTGAAGGCAATGTGTTTTAGGCTACCTTCAAGGGTAGAAATCCAAAGGCACTGTGTGGTGTGTGTGTGTGTGTGTGTGAGGGAGGGGGAGAGCGGGAGGGAGAGAGAATGCTCTGTCTCTTTGGAAAGGCATAATAGCAAAGGGAAGTCCAATGAAAGCTGTAGGGTGCTATGTCAGGAGTGTCAAACTTGATTTCATTGAGGGCCACATCAGGGTTGTATTTAACTGGGGTGGGGGGCAGAGGGGGTGTGGCCAGCTCAATGTCACTCATGTCGGGGGCACCTGGCCCGAGTGCTTTGCCAGCAAAAATGGGCTCCAAACTCTGTTTTCAACTGTGACGGCCTCCTGCAATTCTCTGTCAGCGAAGATGGAGCTCTGTTTTCGGTGGCAGAGGGACTGTGGGCCAGTCCTTTGCTGTTTTCAGGGCAGCCCTGTGGGCCAGATCTAAGCACCCTGCAGGCCGGATCTGGCCCCCGGGCCTTGAGTTTGATATCCCTGCTACATGTAATCAACTCTTTTCTTCTCACTTTTATATCTCTATTATTTATTAAACAAATTTATATAGCTGCTCAACTTATACATAGGTAACTCTGGCCAGAGTTTCTACAATTCTATAATGTCTTTAGATTTTACAACTCTGGACGTTGGTTGTAAAAGAGAAGAAAAAGTAGGTTATAAAACAACAGGAATAAAATGTTTAATCAAAGACAAGCTTTGCTGAGTTCATTAAGGTATTCATAATTAATACACATAATATTGCAATCTTATTAAATTATCATCTAATTGATGAAGTGGGGACTATCACCTTATCTTTCAGTATTAGTATTTAATCTTTATATAAAAAAGCAAAATACCATTCATGCATCATCACAAAATCTCCAGAACTGTAAAGCCTACAAACTTGAAATTTGCCACATATGTTCCTCGTGGCTTCTACGTGCTCACCAAGAAAGGATTTTTTGAAATGACCATCACAGCATTAGTATTTCCTATATTATTATTAACACGCTCTGATGCTAAGGAGTTCTACTCCCCCTCCCCACTAGAAAAGAAATCTGTTCCAAATGCAAAACACAAGCAGAGGAGAGGAGTTTCAGTTTCAGTTTTACTTTCACAGCAGCAAGAAGGGCATAGGATAGGGGAGGCTTCTGTGGGGCAAGGGGTAAGGGAGAGGGGATAGGATAGGGGAGACTTCTGTGGGGCAAGTCTGAGGAAAAGGGAATAGGATAGGAGAGGCTTCTGTGGGGCAAGTCTGAGGGAGAGAAGGGGATAGAATAGGACAGACCTCTGTGCGGCAAAGCTAAGGGAGAGAAGGGGAGAGGAGAGGCTGATCGTAACTACTCATTAATTCTCAAGCTGTAAGTGTCGATTTATCAAGCCCAATCACAGTTTCGTAGCAGAGCATGGGTATTCAGCTAGTCCTAGAATACATTTAAAGGAAGAAAAGTGAGAGAGCACAGCAGTTCCTTTCTTCACCACTAAACAGTCAAGCTATTGTTCATACATTTTTAAAACAAAGCTAATAATTCAATGACTCTTGTGCAGTCTTTTGCCTCTTGCACTTATTTCGTTTCAAAATTAATAACTATATCAAATATTTTAACCTTATTCCAATGTAGAATAAACAGTTCCATATTGATTTCCATCAAATCATTCCTAAACATTAATTCCACAGGCAACAGCATTTGTCTGGTATCCTGCTATATAGTAAGTGAGCTATATTATAAGCAAACTATATAATATTTGTAAACAGAGTGTGCCAAAAATTGTATGTTGAAGAAACATGGCAAGTAAATTTAAGCATAAAGCCATAGCAAACTCTCAAATTTAAAACTATTAGCTTCTATTATCTTATAATTGTTATTTAAAATTAGCCAATCATTTAAAAAAAATATTAAAGCTTATTTTTAAAAAGCTGAAATTAGTCTACAGAAGACTATAGCATCAAAAAATGCCTGAATATCTTCACCTTGTATATATTGATTGAATAAGCCAAATTTAAGAGACTTCAAAACCAGTTGTTATTATTCACCAACTGAGCAAAGAATCACTGATAACTGATTAAAAAAATAAAATACTCTTGACACAATTTTGCTTATACTTGTATTTTGAATATCTAAACTGGAACAGAGAGATAATTTTTTTTGCCTTTCATCTTTGGAGAAAAAGCAGGAACTTTAAACATTTACAGAATATGCAGTCACCATCTAGTTTATAGGCCTACCAATGTATAGCAAACATATCATAGTTAAAATGCAAGAGTAACTATGGTTCATTGTCACTTTCTTGCCTATGTCCTCATTTGCTCCATCCCTCTGCCCCCCGCAGTGCACCAAGGATAGGCACACATGCGCTGAACAGAATGAATTAGCAATCTAGGCTGTCAGCACTGCATTGTGTCTAACATGTGTAGATTTCCCTGACATGTATGCCATACCATACGCTAAAGAAATAAAAAATTGTAATGACCAGAAGCCTGCATAGTAATCCAAGTGCAGTCACACTACTGATTACAAACATGGGTGTTTTCTGCCCTTTGCTTAGTGAAGACTCCTTCCCATCCATATTCAGGTGCAATTAGTTATTTAATAAACTTTTCAAAAGGCAAACAACTGAACTGGGCCATTTGTATTAAGGTCAGGAGCTTTTACAATTAATAGGAATTAATGTCAAGGAAACTGCTAGATATTTAATGTATGCCTACTATAAGATAATGTAACTTAACAAAGGACGTTAGTAATAGAAAAGCCGGACTAAGTTAACCAGAAACTCTTCAACCTTTTTGCAAACAAAATTCTACTGAGCGGATTTTCATTTTGTGCAAAAGACTATCGATTCCTTCCGGGCAAACTTCTACACCTGGTTCAGGAAATACTACAAAGGATGGGCTGAGTTGCTATCTTAATGATGTCTGCTGCACTGGCAGATAACCACACTTATATATCCTTCTGAAAAATAACATATGACAATGAAAATAACTGTATGAAAAAAAAACCTAGAGATTGTGGACCTGGGATAATGATAGACATGAGAATATGCAAGTCTGATGGAGAAAGCAAGGTTCTAGTATCAATGCAGCCACTTGTAAACAGATGGCTACAAGGAAAGCAGGGAAAGCCCTAATCCAGCATGGCCAAGGTAATGCAGCAGATGGTTGGCAGAGATGCCTCTAAATACTATCAGCATCACCTGTTCGGGATAGATTTATTCCAAGCATACATTCCCAAAATACAATCCTCACTTTCAGAACTGACAGATCAGACCATCTGTTCTTGGAGAAAGACGGTGAGGAAGTGCGCGGGTGGATTCCTATAGGTGGTTCTTAGTCGTGTAGCTGGCGTTTATCTGCATACATGGATACTGGACTGGAACCTGATGTAGAAGACCTTCATTCTACTTCTCATGATGTGTATGTAGCAAGACTGACCGTCTGTAATTCTCTTGTTACCTTTCCCTAGGACAAAAGTCCTAACCAGGCAAGTCACATTTTTTAAAAACAGCATGTCAAATAGTTCACAATTACAGACTATATCAATACATATTATGCCAGATGGTAATGAGCCGTATACAAGGACCTATCCATCCAAAATAATCATACAGATTTCCACAGCATTGTTCAAAAGGTTATGGTTTATTACACAGTACTCATTAGACATATACTGCCCCCATTAGCAATTTTTTTCTTCATTTGTATCTCATTTAAGATTCTACTTTCACAAGCAAATTCAAATTAGTACACAAGGTTAAAACCATTATGGTTAGGAATAAAATTATCCTGTCTTTTTATGATATAGCAACAGTGTATCAAAGCTCTCTAGTCTAGCAAATTTTATAGAACTAGTCAACTGAGTTTTAAGTAAGACATTAGGAATATACTGATCATATATTGTGTCGGATACCTTAAAAATGAGTTAATAGCTAGATTACTCTAAATAAAATAAATTTTAAACTAGCAAAAACTAAAAAAAGTCATATTTATTTTTAGCTATGTGTTATTGTTTGAATACATTCACAGAAAACTAAACAGAAATGTAATGCAGATAAGAGGTATCCTATCTTATCTACTCTTTGTTGGTGACTGAATAGTATACACCTGTTCTGGATGGGAGCATATTTTTCTATTAAAGAATTGTAGCTTCAGGGACTGTTGAATTTGGCACTCCTGCTTTTATATATGTGTTTCACTATTCTAGATAGCAATAGTGGCAAGATTATCTTTTACTACTAAACAAAGAAGCAAGACAGGGTACAAGTAAGGAAATGCCAAACACAATAAGGAAATTCTGGCACCAATAAAAATGAATTAATGTTTACGGTACGTGCTTTCAGAGACTGTCTTTAATCTTTCAAATAATATAATACTTAGTTTTGCTGAAATTGTCCACTACTCTGGGGGTGGGCAATTTCAGTTGAATGAAATTGCAACTTTCATTCAAGTCACCATACATTTAGGTATTGTGTGGTTATTAATGTTTTCTTTTTTTTATCTGTTTGGAAATTTCTTTTATCCATAATGTGTAGTTCATGAAAATTGCTAACTACCAAAAAAAGTCAGTGTGACATATGTGTTGCCGTGTGATACTGTGTTTCTTGGATCAGCTGTGACAATGAAATACTTGAAAGGAAAGGAAATGCTCATATTTAAGGAATCACAAGCTTCCTTTGTATCCAAAAAAGCTTTCAGTAGAATATTGTCTTTAAAGAACAATTTATTATTATCAGCCTCATGTATTTCCACAGCTGGAGTCTTAAAAGGCTCTCAGTTTTTATTTATTTTGTTATGAATGCGTTTATGCTGCTTCAATGATCTAATTTTTTTTTATAACAATTTTTATTTTATTTTTATCCCACCAACTCCCCACATACAGCTTACAGCATCAGTTGTCAGAGTAGAAATTTGAACCATTACATTTATATAGTTTTTAACAAAATATCATAATTTCTTTATTCGTTTCACCATCAAATTTAATACTTGTGCCTTTTCTGTTCTGTTCTCTTATCTCCTATATCAGTGATGGCTAACCTTTTTCTTCTTGCATACCAATAATGGCAGTGCGCGTACTAGCATGCACACGCATGCCAGCACAACCCCCCCATGCACACTGCACTGCGCATGCATCACGACCACCCCATTGGGCTGTTCTTCGCCCTCCAGAGGGTTCAGGAGGCTTCCCTGAAGCCTCTGGAAGGTGAAAAACAGCACAATGGGACTTCCGTTTTGCTTGTTGGGCCATTTATTAAACTCCGGAGGAGAAAAAAACGGATCTACGTGCAAAACGGAAGTCACTTATAGGGGATTTTGTTAAGATGTTTACATTTAGCAGCCAAAGGTCAAAGTTTGGGAGTTTGGAAGAATATTAATAATTGTTGATATTCAACAGTATCAACTGCTAATATTGATACTGTTCAAATACAGCAATGGTGTTTGATCCCTTTTGTATTAACTTTTCTATTCTTTTTGTTGCAAGCAGGTGACGGATGGGAGATGGAGGATTTTGGCCAAGAGGCAGCAGCGCTTTTGCCAAAAGAGAAAAAGGAAGTTGCAGAAAAAATGTATGGAAAGCAAAGTTTGGAGGAAAGCCACTTAACACCTGAGCTGGAGAATTACTCTGCTTTACCTTGTCCAGATACCAATGTCTTACTAGATGCAGATGATTGTGAAGAAAAAGGGGAGTGTTCCAGGTGTGGGAAAACACTCCGAGATATATCAGGATTATGTGACTGTTGTGAAAGCCTTGCTGGAGAGAAACAAGATGAGAGCTCCAGAAGGACCCTTCCTCCTCCTTTACATGAAAGGATAAAAGAAGGAGGGAAATCGTATAAATGTACGGAGTGTAGAGAAAGCTTCGGTACAAGCCGCTCTCTGGCTTTGCATAAAAAGATTCACAAAGCAGAGGATCCACACGAATGTCTGGATTGTGGAAGGACCTTCAGGCAGAAAAATCACCTTAGTTTACATAAGAGGATCCACAAAGAGAGGAAGCAGCATCAATGCATCACCTGTGGAAAAAACTTCAGAAACAGCACCTCCCTTACTTCCCATCAAAGTATCCACAGAGAGGAGAAGTTGGATCAATGCAGGGAGGGTAGAACGAGATTTACTCGGCGCAAGGAACCGAATTTCCCCCAGAAAAGCTCCACTGGGAATAAATCTTGTAAATGCCTGGAATGTGGGAAGAGCTTCCGCTCTGGAACTCGTCTCAGTTTCCACAATAGGATCCATATAGGAGAAAAGCTGTATCATAGCATGGCGTGTGGAAAGAGCTTCGCACAAAAAGGCAATTTCAATTTACATAAGAGAATCCACACTGGAGTGAAGCCATATAAATGCACAGAGTGTGGAAAATGCTTCAGGACCTCCAGTGCCCTTACTTGCCATAAGAGGATCCACACAGGGGAGAAACCCTATGAATGCTTGGAGTGTGGAAAAAGCTTCAACAGAAGAGGTACTCTAATTATACATCAAAGGATGCATAAAGGGGAGAAACCATATAAATGCCTGCACTGTGGGAAGAGCTTTAGTCAAAAAGGTTATCTTAAGTTACACGAGATGATCCACACGGGGGAAAAACCATTTCAATGCATGGAGTGTGGAAAGAGCTTCCGTTTCTCAACAAGCCTTACTGCCCATCACAGAAGCCACACGGGGGAGAAGCCCTTTCAATGCCTGCAGTGTGGAAAATGCTTTGCCAGTTCTGCTGGCTTTCATGCCCACAAACAGACCCACACAGGGGAGAAACCTTATAAATGCATGGAGTGTGGAAAGAGATTCTGTAATTCCAGCAGCTTAACGTCCCACAGAAGTATCCACACTGGAGAGAAACTGTATCAATGCACCGAGTGTGGAAAGTGCTTCACTAATCCACGTAGTCTTACTCTCCATAAAAGGACCCACACTGGTGAAAAGCCTTATAAGTGCACCGAATGTGGCAAATGCTTCACTGAATTGGGGAATCTCTCTTGCCACAAAAGGCTCCATACAGGGCAGAAACAATATGAATGCCACACATGTGGAAAGAGCTTCAGTTCGAAACATGGCTATATCCTACATAGCAGAACCCACAGTGGGGAGAAACCATATCAGTGTCAGGAGTGTGGAAAATGTTTCAGAGATTCTCGAAAACTGACGATGCATAAAAGAATTCACACAGGGGAGAAACCCTATAAGTGCACAGAGTGTGGCATGAGTTTCAGGAAAAGTACTTACCTTAGTATCCACAAGAGGACCCACACTGGGGAGAAACCGTATACATGTTATGAGTGCGGAAATTTTTTTAGTCAAAATCATTCACTCCAGAACCACAGAAGGCGTCACTCAGGGAAGAAACCCTATAAATGCCTGGAGTGTGGAAAATGTTATAGTGGGAGTGGCAGTCTTACCTCCCACATGAGGATCCAACACAGTAGAGAAACAGTTTAAATGCATTGACTGTGGAGAGAGTTTCCGACTCAGCAGTAATCTTACAGTCCATAAAAGAACCCACACAGGGGAGAAGCCATATCAGTGTGTGGCGTGCCTCTGACAAATGGAAGGGCAGAGTCTAATCAGGGATGGGGAACCTTGGTTCTTTTTTGACTTGTGGACTTCAACTCCCAGAATTCTAGAGCCAGCCATGCCAGTTCCGGAATTCTGGATATTGAAGTCCACCAATCATAAAAAGGCCAAGGTTAAATTAACAGGTTAAATTTAGCATAAAGGCATAAATGTTTCAGCTTGCTAAACCAGAACCCCAAATGTACTATCAGACAAGGCACAAATAGGAGAGATTTGAACACCGAAAGAAGTATGCGGTAAATAGGAAGTATGGAAAGCTATGCTATTATTACTGCCGAAGCGACATTTAGAAACATGTTGAGGTTTCCCTGTGCACAGGGAAATGATGATAGATTTAAATAGCTTGGCTGAGCTTTAGCTACAGGAAGGCTAAGATGTTAGTGTAAAACAGGCCTGGAATTATTGTAAAGGGAGATAAGAAAATACCTTATAACTCTTGAGTTGTAAACTGTGTGGCAAATGCTGTGTAAAGGCATCCAGTGGACGTTGGTGGGGTACAAAAGCTTTGGGGGAGATTTCCTTGTGTTACTTTTTCTGCAGAATAAAGTTATTGCTTACAATCTTGTCTTCCATGGGCTCAATTTTGTGGTATGGGCACATCTGGTAAGGCGGCTGGAGGAGGAAAGGTAAGGAAAACCAAAGGTCCCTTTGAGTCCAGAAGGGTCTCTTCTTACAACCACTTTGGAAGTGCAATTC
>JANHFT010006577.1:12576-27225 GCA_032467955.1 Pseudoxenodon macrops | reverse complement strand
AAGGCGGTCTCGTAAATAGCCCGGTCCAATGCCATGGAGCGCTTTAAAAGTGGCCACCAGCACCTTGAATTGCACCCGGAAGACCACCGGAAGCCAGTGCAGCTTGCGCAGGAGGGGTGTTATATGGGAGCATTGAGTTTAGTCCAGGGGTGAAATCCAGCAGGTTCTGGGTAGCGGAAATTTTGAGTAGTTCGAAGAACTGGCCCCAGAGTGGGGTGGGAATGGAGATTTTGCAATATCCTTCCACCAGGAGTGGGGTGAGAATGGGGATTTTGCAGTATCCTTCCCCTGTCACGGCCAACAAGCCACACTCACAGAACTGGTAGTAAAAAAAAGTTGGATTTCATCACTGGTCGTCTCTTCTTAAAAACCTCTAGTAATGGAGCACCCACAATTTTTGAAGAGAAGCTGTTCTACTGGTTAATTGTCCTCACTGTTACAAAGTTTCTTCTTAATTCCAGGTAGCTTCTCTCTTTGATTCGTTTCCAATCATTCTTTCTTGTCCTGCCCTCTGGTGCTTTGGAGAATAATTTCACCCTCATCTTCCTTGTGATATCCCCTCAAATACTGGAAGGCTGCTATCATGTCACCCCTAATTTTTCTTTTCTTTAGACTAGCCAAACCGAAGTCCTGCAGCTGTTCATGTTTTAGTATCCAGGCCTTTGATCATGTTAGTTGCTCTTCTCTGAACTTTTTCCAAAGTCTAAACATCTTTTTTGTAGTATGGTGACCAAAACTGGTTGCATTATTCCAAATGTGGTCTTACTGGGGTTTTATAAAATGGTACTAATACTTCCATGTGATCCTGATTCTATGCCTGTGTTTATACAACCCAAGATCGTATTAGCATTTTTGGCAGCGGCTGCACATATTCAAGAGATCATCCACTAGGACTCCAATGTCCCTCTCAGAGTTACTGTTTTTGAGCCACGTCTTGCCTAATTTGTACTTATACCTTTGATTTTTCCTCCCTAAATGTAAAACTTTGCTTTTCTCCACATTCAAATTTATTTTGTTAGATAGGGTCCATTGTTCAAGTTTTTCAAGATCTCTTTGGATCCTGAGCTTGTCTTCTGGGGTGTTGGCTATTCCTGCTAATTTAGTATCATCTGTAAATTTGATGGGTCCCCCTTCTATTTCCTCATCTAAGTCAGTTATGAAGATATTGAAGAGTACTGGTCCTAAGATGGAGCCTTGTGGTACCCCACTGCTTACTTCTCTCAATGTGGATGTAGTACCATTAAGGACTACTCGTTGAGTACATTTTGTCAGTCAGCTACAAATCCAACTGGTGGTGATTTACTGGATTAATTTTAATGTCATAAAAACAATTCACCCGCCTCGTTATTTGTTGTATTCTAACAACAAAAGTTTTATCTAAGCAGCATGCGCATATATAAAGCAATAATGCTTTCTAGCCAATTTTCCTTGGGTTCATTCTTGGTGGAATTGGGACTATAATCTCATTGGATTTCTCCTTTTGCTTAACAATGTTACCTGTGCAATGTATAAGGTGAGAAAAATGATTACAATAAAAGTTGAATAAAATAGGATCATGGCCATTGTAAATTTATTGAAAACATTAAAAGGGTGAGCATCGTATTCAATTTCAAACATGAAGAATTCATGCCAATGAATGATTTATAAATGGGACAGAAATTATTTAGGGCTGTGCCCAATGTTTTCCCACCCAGCATATACTTAAACTCTCAGAAACTGTTGGTAAATGCCAATGTTATGTTTTATTTTTCATCACATAATCTTTTTAAACCTCAGTCACAAATGGATGATTGATAGAAATAAACATTCAGCAATAGGCATTAAATGAAGGTATAAAATACAGGATATATAGAAAGACAATCAGTGCTTTGTTCCAACAAGACAGAGACAGTAAACAGGTGGAAACATGATCTTTCCCAACCCCTTCATCACTGTCTTCTCTTTTAAAAGACCCCAAAATTCAAGTGACTTGTTTTTATTATATGTAAACAACATAATGAATTAAAAATGGACCATGAGGTAATCTATATTCTATGGAGGACAGGTTTATAAACACTAGATAAAAAGACAATATTCAAGACACACAGATATTGTGTTCACTTTGGTCTCTGGTTATTTAATTCATTCACTAGAGTAATATACAAATTCAAGTCAATCTGATAATACTTGTCAGCCATATTGTTAAGAAGTAGGAAACTGAAAGAGGTAGTCACTATTGTAATGGTTTTTCTTAGTTTGCCACGGTAGGTTAGCAATAGTTTAGAGGAAATGTCCTAACTCTTCTTATATTCAATTTCATTCTCATTTCCTTGTGATGGACGTCGCATCGGACCTTCACGTGAGCAAGCTGCGTGCTTGAGAAAGAAGCTTGAGGCTTCCTTCCCAAGATACAAATATTGAGTCAGGAACTATTGATGCTGAAAATGGAGCTTAGATTAATACACCCTTAAAACCCCGAATTTGCTCAACCCCAGTACATGGGTGGCAGAGTCAGGGGTCTGATCCATCTGCATCAGAGGACTGAATTCATATTCACACATTGCTTATTTTCAACTTCTTTGGCCTGATGCAGGGCATTGTGAAAAATTGTTGCAGCCTTTGTCAGCATCTTGTCGCCAACCAATCATGATGGCAGAATAACACTACTAGCCTATCTTCAAAAGGCTGATGATATAAAACAGAACAAGATACATTTAACAAGTCTTTAAAAGCGACCATAGACAAAGTCATCACACATTTTCCCAATGACATTCATTTCCATCATAACTAAAGGGGAGGAAAAACACACATATATTCTTTTTGATAAACATTTCTCAGAGATAAATTAATTTAAATTAGTTTAAGACAATGAGATCTTCTTTCCCCTTTATATTTTTTTCATACAAAAGTCACCAGGTCTATAACACTTTTATGGGTCTCTATCCACAAAATTACACAAAGGAAGTAACTTTGGGGTAGTACTAAGACAAATTAAGATCTTTTTAACAGAGTAGCCTGTATTTAGCAAAAGAATCACATCCTTACAGAGCTAATTGTACAATCAAACAACACCTAAATAATTGTCCTCTTATCTTTTCCCTCTGAGATTTTTTTTTTATAAAGTTGCTAGTCAAGTGTGCACAGCTCCTACTGTTTTCACTATATGAGACCAGTTCTGGAGCACAAGGGCCTCAATTCTAGGGCAAGGAGACAACGAAAACATTTGTGCAAGTGAGAGTCCCATTGCAATTCATATGACAGACTTTCTGTTTCAAGTTTTGGCTTAGTCACATTAGAAAGTTCAAACACATTAGAAAGTTTCATAAAGCTCAATGCCAACAAGAGTTCAGGACGCTGTTGAAAGCAACAGTGATTCCTAAACGAGGCGATTTAAAATAAAATATTTTCATTTTGCAGTACAATTGTAAATCTTAAAAGCTTTAAAGGTATTGGCATCTATCATTCAAGCATGAATTGTGCTCATGTCTTTTTATTTTCTTATCCACTTAGTAAACTTTTACAGAGTTAAGTGTTGGTCTACTCGGCTATTATGTCTTTATACTGGAGGCTAAAAAGTGCAAACTGGATTTGCACACATAACGTTAGCATTTGTTTAGTGATGCTCACAGTGGCTGGGGCCAAATACTTAGGATTTTGCACTTGTGCTTTGAGGCTAGGCAAGTTAAACAGCAAAACAAATGCCTTAAAGCTTTCAGGTCCTTAAATCAAAGCTTGGTAAAAAAACTGACTGAAGTTGTACCTTGTGCAGTTACACCTGAGGGGAGAAAGTAGGGTTGCAGGGTTGCGCTCCCAGGTCCAGTTTTGGGGAGCTGTAATCTTCACCATGACTCTGAGGCAATGAGGTGGAAGGAGAGGTTGCTCCAGGCATTCCTCTTGGGCTCTCTCACTGCCCACCTTTCTCTACCTTGATGGGAGGCCTCTGTGCACAGATCATGCTTCCCTGTTCACATCACATACATGGTGGGAAGCCTAGGAATGGTTGCAGTTGGGGCATTGGTCCACTCTTGTAGTCAATGGAATGGGGACTGTGATTTATTAATTCAGTCTCCTTATTTGTTCACCAGCTGGAAATGGAACTTGTTTTACAAGCTATGTTTTAACCTGGTTCAGATGTCAATGGGAAGCATGATCTAACAAATCACACTCATCTTCCCTTGTGTCTGGGTCTTCAGACAGAGGTGAAGAGGGGAATAGGGGAGGCATGCTGAAACCCAAAGCTCTTTCTGCTCTGAGATTGCCTGATTTGGGCCATGGGATTATTTAGGCCAGACAAAAACCTAGGGCTGTGCAGCCAATTCTTGCTGGAGTCTGCCTATTATCAAAGCAATGAAACCCAGGAGTGCATTTTGGAACAATATGGTTGTTCTATGTTCCTTACAAACTGGCAAACATACTGAAATGGGATAAATATAGTATTGCTCTCATAGCAGTCTGCTAGGTTGTTAAATAACTGCTTATTATTTATTTTCAGCAGATAATTATATCTTATAAACAGAGAGCAAGGGGAAAACTAACAATTCTCTTGCCACCAGTAATAATGAGACAATTAGTTAATTCCTACATGTTGGTTCATTCTGAGAGAGAGAGAAAAAAATGCTATTTATATATATCAACAGCGCCTCTTTCTCTGCCAACCAGGTAGAAAAAGTTAAATTTTGAGAGAGGCTCTCATATCATTTCAAACAGATGCATCGGTTTCAAAACTAAATATCACTGTAATAGGTATATGTTGCACAAGCAATTTTTTTTCTTTAAAGTAGAGGTATGTACCATAGAATCAAAAGCCACATTTAAGGCCAGAGCAACACGTAGGTATTGCTTCTGTGGTAAGTAATGAGGTAGTTGTTTGCTGTAAACAGAAATAATTATATTCTTCCCTATATTAACAATGTAGCTTAGAAATTCAGGAACGGGGAGACATTGCCCTACCCACAACCCTGAAGGTCAGCCTTGGTTGTAAATGTGTTCACTTCAGTACATGGGAAATATTATGCAAAAACTTGATATCTGAGTCATAAGAAACTCATTAGTAAACAGAGGTAGTTATTATCATTAGCACATAATATGTACATAATAGCACAGTACATAGCAGTATCAAATATTTTTGTTTGTTCTGAACAAGCAAGCAATCTGTAAAAGAAAAATAATAATTACATACCATTTTCCCTGAGCAAGGTTCTTTGTCCTGAGAAGGATATTTTGCAATAGTGACCATTCTCCAATATACAAAAATAAAATGTAAACTTTTTATAATAAGATAGGTCTGGTAGGCTCTCTTAGCAATTCAGTCTGTGGCTGTTGGAATTACTAATTTCACTCAAAAAAAAAAAAGTAGTTCTGGAATTTTAAAGTAGCTAAACAGAGAATGGCCAGTTTTCAAATCCATCATTTCCATATTACTCTCTTAAAAAAAAGGTCAATAAACTTTGGTTTATATTTTCAAAGTGACCTTACCCTTGCCATTGTTGCTGTTTTATAACCCAGTTATTATACCTACTAAAAGATTAGGCAATGCCACCTCGATTTGTCTACATAACTTAAATAAGTTTACAATCCTTGCATAAGGCAAGGAAGTAGTTCTCTATACATACATCACATTCAGTATCGTCAAAACAAAAACAAAACAAAAACCAAAAAACCAAAACACCCCATTTTGCACTGAAGTTCACTGAAAACCTCAGTATAAACAACCAAGATTCTTCTTTCCCTTCAGCACTGCCATGGATTCCAAGCAAATTTCCATCATCAGTTGGGCCTACCTTTAGGCCACGGAGTCATTTTCCTGAAGGAAAGTGGGATAGTGGTGACAGCAGTAATGATCAACAATATTTAGAGAGGGTTTTTTTCTGAGGGTAATAATGTCCTGTCAGATTGAGCAGAACCTACCAAAAACAAACCCTGAGATTATCAATGACTTAACCTAGGCGTGTCCAACCCAGGGCCCACAGGCAGCCCTGGAGAGCAAGTAATGGGGCCTCACAAAATTGTAAACTTTTAACATTGTTATTTGATTTATATACATTAACTAAGCTATCTATTTTATATGAGACCAAAGACAATTCCTCTTCACTCAATGCAGCCCAGGGAAGCCAAAACATTGAGACACCCATGACTTAATCAAAGAAAATTTGAAGATTTGGTTCAAACTATATTATGAAATCAGATCTTCTTTACTTAAAGTTGTTATTACATTAATTTGCCAAATAAATAGGGTAAAGTATTTCTTCAAGATTAATTTCAAAAGAAAGAAGTAATGGTCCATAGGACTTAATTAACATCTGTCTTTTGAAGGTATCAATAGCAGCAGCTGCTCCAAAATTGAAATGGGTAAGAAATTGATTTTAGCTCATTCCTGGGAGAGTGGAAATATTGTGCGAGTTTGATCCTGATCAAATAATATTGTAATGGATGGCGCAGAAGCCACCTTGGACAACAAGGAAGATCAGAGAGGGCCAGCCGGAGTACGAGGTGGACCATATCATAGACTCTAGATGGCATCAGAACTGGTTGTAGTACCTGATCAACTGGAAGGGATATGGCCCTAAGGACATATCCTGGGAAGATACTGAGGCCATGTATGCCCCCATCCGGTCTGCTAGTTCTACCTCCGGGACCCATGGAAACTGGTCCATAGAGATTGGGATGGCAGGCCATGCTGGAGGGGAGGGATAGTATAATGGATGCCTCAGAAGCTAGTTCAAATGACAAGGAAGAGCTGGCATCAAAATTTCAGATTGGGGCGCTGAGGAAAGTCTGGAAGACCTAAGGGACTATGAGTCAGGAAGGGATGGGCAAGAGCAGGATGAGAAGCCAAGAAAGTTGGAGGAGTGACCGGACAAACAGCTGAGAATTAGACTCATTGGGTTTTGCTCTGGTTCCTGTATGAGGTGAATCCTGGGGAATACTATTCAGGGATTTCAAACCCTTGTGGTGTATGTACGTATGAGTGAGACAGGACAAATGTATTGCCAGTTAACTGGCTTTCTAATTTCTATTCATAAAACCAATCCCCCAAACTCCAAGCACCTGGGCAACTCTGTAGGCTTTTAAATAATTCAGCATGCACACAGACTGAAAATTATTGTTACATAATATAGCAATTAAATAAGTTTAAGACTGCAATCCTATACACTAATTATTCTTGAGCTTGAGGCCAGTGAGATCTTACACAGGATTGCACTGTAAATATAAAATATTGATCTTTGGGAAATTAAAAGGCCAAGACCCATTTCTTAGCAAGACTTATAGAAATATGTTCAGTGACATGAACACTGAATTGGAACATGCAACTGCTGCCACCACCATCGCTTTCATAATCCTCAAGTTTTGCACAAGACAAGTCCAATCAAATTTTGCAAATGGGGAGTCCAAATGGCATTTCAATATCACTTTAAACCATTATTTTAGCATCTACATTCTCCCATACAATCACCTAACCTGTATATAAGTCATATTGAGTCGATACAGTATTTCAGATAACACATTCATTGTCTAAGAGGAGGGCAGGGAGAAAGAGGGAAGCGCCTTAAATTCTTTAAAACTGTGTGGCAATTCTGAGGCATCTTTAAAGGCATTATCCTTTCAAGCTAAGGATTAAAAACTCCCATCCCCCATCTTTTCCACAGAGGGAATTACAATTTCCCTGAATCCTACAAGGATATATCGATCTATTCAGTACCATGGTCATGGTGACTCTATACTCAGGAAAGTATGGTTACAATTCTTTCCCTCCCCTTCTTCCTCTTTTATAATTAAAAAAAGGCAATATTAAAGAGAAAAAAATCCATTAAAAACTCAAACTATTACTTTCCCATGAATCCAAGAAACATAGTATTTTATGTATACATTCAGGCAATGGGCTAGTCTGAACATCAAAATGTCAGATGGTTTATTGTGACAGGAATGAGTTTCTGTGCACAGTGGGTATATGTTCTGCTTCCCAGCCCTTGGATGGCTGTGAAGATTTTTTTTTTTAAACTCACTTCCATTTCTTATTAATTGCTGTTTAGAATTAGCGAATACTATAACTAGTTTCTCCCCAAATAAGACATGATTAAGGTAAACCATAGAGAACTCAAGCAGCTAAAGAAGCATAATCTTCCATAATTCTATAGGGCTGCTTTGGAAAAGAGGGGAAGAAGCAAAGAATATATGCCCAACAATAATTTAGGCTAAGTTTAAAAATCATATGAGATCCTGATGCTCAAAACTGTTTAGAAACCCATTAGCCAATAAACTCATCTGAAATTTACTTGGGAGTGACTGGTTTGCTTTGGTTTTTTGTTTTCAAAAGACCTCTGGTCCACAACAGTAGTTAAAATTTGAGGTGAGGTTTGTTGCAGGATAATACATGAGATTAATTCTCCTTGTGCTTGAATGAGGTAGACGTCCCAAGAGGTAATGAAAGGCGTTGACAAAGCTCTTTAAGTCTTTTTTCTTTTTTGAACTGACGGTCCCTTCCGGCTTTGCTCTTCAGGTGACGGAGAAAACTTACTTGAAGCAGCTTCTTGAGGTGACTTTCCTGAAGGCTGTAAGATATCTGGCCTTCCTTCCAGAGAATAGGATGGAGAAGTGTAGCCATAGGCTCCTCCTCCTCCTTCCCTCAGGAAAGCTGATGTGGAGGGTTGGGTGTCAGCTTCATATCTTCCCTGGTAACTCGTGGGCTGCTGTGGAACAGTTTTAAGCGGACAGTTTGCCACCATGTGCATGATGCTCTGACAGTAATGGCACTTCTTTGGCTGTGGAGGTAGAATACATTCCTTAGCATGATGATCGAAGCCACCACAATTGTAGCATCTGCAAAACACAAACAGGGAGATATATCCTTAATTGAATAGGCTCACAAGAGAAATGTTTGATCCTCAACTTAAAAAAAAAAATAGCAAGAGGCCGGGTGCCAAGGAGACCAAGATCACCAAATTTGGAAATGTAAGAGTCCTTGAGGCTGTCTGAGTTTGGTTGTTTGTTTGCAGAAGTTTCATTATCCAATTAGGTAACTTCATCAGTGCAAATTTGGAATTGTTATATTACCTGATGCTTTTTTGACACTATTTTGGAAAGCTGCTTTCTAATATTCCAGGGTATTTCAAGAGTTGACAAGACTCTTGGAATAAGAACCATGAAGCATGTCATTTTTTTTGAAGTATAAATGAAAAGAAATGAAGCAATACAATGGAACTTCTTTGTTGCTTCTAAATGACCATCAAAAGCAATTGGTAAAGACATAATACCTAAGAAACTGACTGCGTCAGCCTGGCAAACATCCATCAATGTAGGCTTAGTCTATACATTCTTATCAACTACAACAGTGCTATTATTGGGAGATTTGCACATTCTCCTCAGTCTCCTTTAACAAGTCCACAAGTAACAAGATAACTGTCTGATGTTGACTGGAAAAATGACAGAAGCTTACTTAAAACATGAACAATAGTTAATTTATGCTGTATTCTACTCAGAATACTCAATAAACTTGTGAGATGTAAGATACGGGGGAAAAAGTCCTGGATAGGTAGGGTACACAATAGTACTGATATTGAGAAATATTGGAAAGTTTATTGGAGATTATTATTACGAATTGTACTGCTTCTCAAAAGAGAATCATGAAGGATAACCACAGTAAGAGGAGGGGGGGCTGACAAATCAATTAAAAGAGATGCATCAATTTGTTGTCATTGCTGATTTCTGTTTCACAGAATTAAAAAAAAAATCTTAAGAATAAGAAAAATCTGTAAGCAAAAGTTAAGAAGCTCAACCGCCTGCAGTTGCCATACCTTGGATTTTGAGATATCCTGAAGTTATTTATTTGTATCCCGCCTTTATTATTTTTACAAATAACTCAAGGCCACACCACATCCAACACCCCTTTCTCCTCCTACGGTATTTTCTCCACGACAACCCTGTGAGGTGGGTTGAGCTGAGAAAGTGCCTGGCTCAATGTCACCTAGCAGCTGGCTTTCATGGCTAAAACTCACAACCTCCTGCTTTCTATCCTGGTGCCTTAACCAGTAGACCAAACTGGTTCTCATTCTCATGCTTTTCATTCCTTCTCTCTTTGCTGGAACCACCAATCTTGTCTGGAGAATACTGAACTCTCACAGAAAGGTTTTTTTCCAAAGGAAAGGGAGGAATACTTTTATGACCCTCCGGTGAAATGAATTTGGTATCTCAAATGCTTCCCAGCTTTGAGGTATATTTAAAGCAAAGTAAATTTTTGCAAGTTAGTCACAGGAAAAGTATTACTGTGAGAACATTACAGAGATCAAGACAAATATGCCTGGGTTGTGGGTGTTTTGAAAATGTCTAAACCAAGATAAAGGAAATGATTTTCTTGTGAATGAGTTAGCAAGAGAATGGCACCTGCGAAGGACGGGTTGCTGTGATCCATTGAGCAATTATCTGTGCATTTGCAGATATGGATTTGCATCTGCACAGAATCCCTCATCAGAGCTCATTAGAGCTAAGAATGTTGGCAGGAAGACCCCCTGCTCCTGTCTGCATTTCCAGAGAGGGTAATTCACAGCCATATGGCTGCGGAGCACTGAAAATAGCCATATTGGGGAGGACGACGTGGGTGTCAGCACATCAAATCTGGATTGTGGGGAGCTTTTTCACGGTCCTTTGTAACTTTGAACAGACACTAAATGACCGATCATAAGCCGGGGACATTGTGCACTGTGTCACAACTGTCATGATAAGCAACTCTGTGCTAGGTAAAACCCACACATGCAATGCAGAAAGAAAAAAAAATCATATAGAAAAAAAGAAGATAAAAGAAACGTATCAATAATATTTTTGTGGTTATTTTATTTTTATCTCTTTCAGGTTAACCCACTAGAGGGCAGCAACCATCTGATCATTCCCCTCTTCCTTGAAGTGCTTTAAACTGTTATTTCAAAAAATATTGTCGGGAGAGGAAACCCAGGTCATTTTAACAACAGTTTTAAAGATGAAGAAAGGTATGATCAAGATTGTATTTTCAAGAAATACGCTTATATATCATATACATAACATGTCTCTCTCTCTCTCTCTCTCTCCCCCCCCAGACAACAATACTTTTCTATAATAGATTAGAATTTGAAATAAAAAATATCAGCCTCTAAAGAAGAATTATTTGTAGCTCAGGATTGAAATGAGGGGATCACCAGCAGTCAGCACTTAGATGAGCATAGATTAACTCAAGGATTAACACCCAACCAACAATCAAAAAGTAAACAATACCCTAATCAAGAAACTGTCAAACAAGCCAATGGTAAACAGCCCAATCAAAGAATCTCCAAGACTACTCCACCAACACTGACACTAGGAATATAAATTTAGAACAAGCCCCAGTCCTTAGCAACACGAATGATGTTACCTAGTTTGGGTAATAAAATATCTGTAAGAAAACCAAGCTCACCAGCTTTATATTGTTTATGCTCCTGTAAGAGCTGCAAGCCTTCAAAAATTGCTGAGCAAATGCTTTTGATAGAATAGGAACTTTAGGAAAAGCAGCTTTCCCACCTCCCATTCATTTCAAGGGACTTTGCAGATTAGGCTTGTATTTTATAATAAAAGAACATTACACTAAAAGTTACAAAACTAGTGGGGTGGGAAGAAACTATGTCACAATATAGCTATGACTAGCTAATTTTTTGCATGAAGAAGGAATAGAAACAAAAGATTAAATTAATTTTATTTCTCACCCAGGCTTGGCCTGATAATAGTCTATTCACTTTTTTAGACTGACTATTAAGTGAAGTTTTGGTACAAGAAAGAATTCCTTCCATAGGTTTATTGAAACTTGAAGTTCCTCCCCAATTGTTTCTGGGGTGTGATTTTCACCAAGGACTGTCTTAACTGGGTTAAGTCATTCAGTTTAGTTTATTTCTTTTTCAGTTCCATTTTGGCAGAAGGATTTGAATGGATTAAAACATGCCCCTATTGGAAGTCAGGAAGTTCTCTCTAAGCCTAGCTGGGAATTCACAGACAGTAGGTTACTTACTCCCTATGAATGTATGTTACGATGATGGATGTAGGATACAATGATAGCTCCTTGCAAGGACCTCAAAAGGTCATGTCAATAGGTGCCCTTGCATCTGAGGCATAGTGAGCAGTGGGTGTCCTTTTAGACTTCCCTATCCAGTGAGGTGCACCAAGTGCCATTTTTATTATGACTGATGAGTGTTGGACAGTATGTAAGTTAATTACAGAAATAGGAAATATTTCCATAACGGAGAAGCACCCCATGAGTTTAAATGATGATGATCAGGTCTGAATCAGCAATTATTTTGTGATCCTCATCAAAGGAAGCCTGCCTATCAGCTGATTGTGAGCTAATTGTGAACATCGGCTTAGCACTATTCCAAAGCAGTGCTAATCTGGAACTGTGCAACTCCACGGTTGTATAAACCTTTGTCCAAAAGGAGACCATGACCATGTTCATGAAAACCTTTGTGTCAAACAGAGCAAAAATAGCTAAGATAGCCAAACAGCCAAGCTTGCCGCATAAACCTTTTTCCCCCCAAACCATTTTCCAAACTGGTTTTTTCTCCAAGTCTTGGTTCCATCCCACTTAAGGAAAACGACTTTTGGTTTTTTCCCCCCTATAGGAGAGTAGGGAGAATAAAGTCAGAATATCTAGCAACCTCTATAGGGTAACTTCTATATAAAGCTCAGCCCCAGACCTTTATTACTTTGGCTTTCAACATTTCTGTTCACCTAAAGACATCCCTTCCATTCATTTGATTAGGTTGATTAAAACAAGATTATGTGTATTCAGTTAAGACAATTTAAGTAAAGAATTCTGTTTTGCTGTGCTTCTTGATGGAAGAAAATAAAAACCAACTTGTGATGTTACCTTCTTTAAAAATGAATTCTATTCAGCAGGAGGAAGAAATATACAAGGTTCAACAAAACAAAGCCATAGCAATGAATTTAAATGAGGCCAGCTCATTTTCGTTAGGTCCACATAAAAGACGTAAGTACAAGTATTGCTCCACAGATTTTTCTTTAAATGTGTTGAAGTAGGCTAAAGGGCTTCATCAGCAGATCAGTTAGCAGCCATAGACAAATCCATTTAATAAGTCACTAGGGTAGGCACTATGTTACACAATTCAATTTTTTACCTTCCCAATTGACCAAAAGCCCAGGGGGCCTCCCCATTTTGTACATATAGATGGGTATATATTAGTTATCCATCATCTACTTAGGCACTGCTAGGAAAGGAACACATTTTCTAAATCCATTTGAGAGTTCTTTTACATAAAGAAAATTGTGATTAAAATTTGGTGCCTACAGTTGGAGCCTACCAAGAAGCAAACTTGTAGAGTGCATTCCATTACACTATGCATGTCCTTATCTGTATACATTTAAAATTCATGGATTCACAATCTTAATTTGGTTCCCCTGAATTTTGTTTATAAAAATCTTATCAATCATGCACTTCTTAGTCAATCACATCCATTTTGAAACACTTTACCTCTCCATGAACCTAAGGATCTTAAAAAGCAGAGAACTAATTGTAGGCCCACAACATCACAGATATATTACAAATAACAAAGCACCATTCATGTAGGTGAAGATACGTATTCAAATTGGAAAATTAATGGGTTTAAAACAGCAGCATTCTCAGTATGTTTAGCTGAGTTAGTTTATTATACAGACAAAACCCTAAGTATGACATTTGATATACTTTACAAAATATGTTCCAGACATGGCAATGTTATTTTTCCTCTTAAAAAATCCTTAATGCTGTAGCAGAGCACTAAAATAGGTATTTTGTGATTGATAAAACAGATGAAGACCTTTTGTGACTTACAACCACAACTGAGCCCCAAATTGTTATTGTTAAGTGAGACAGTTAAGTGAATTTTGCTCCATTTTAGAACCTTTTTTGACACAGATATTAAGTGAATGATATGTAGTTGTTAATTTAGTAACAGTTGTTAAGTAAATTTGGCTTCCTCGTTGACTTTGCTTGTCAGAAGGATGCAAAAGGTGATCATATGTCTTGGGACAACACAACCGCCATAAATATGAATCAATTGCCAAGTGTTCGAATTTTGATCATGTTACCACAGGAATGTTGCAGCGGCCATAAGTGTGAAAGACGTTTATAAATTACTTTTTCAGTGTCGTAATTTTACTGTCACTAAATGAACTGTTGTAGACGCACCACCTGTATTAATCTCTGTACATGGCAAGCCCTATTTGCAGTTCTGTTTTGCCAGAAAAAAATTTCCACAAATATGTGGAACACTTTGAATCAGCTGCATTTCCTCTCAGATATGTTTTTCTCCTCTTTTAAAAGCAAACAGTTCCCCAAATAGCATGAACAGTAAGAAAATCACCAATAAAATTTTTCTCAGTTTCTGTTACTGGCAAATGAGTTGTAAAAGCTCTAAGGAAGGACATTCTAGGAGGAGTCTAAATAATTCAAATGTTCTAAAAAAAAATTGGGAGGAACAAATTTCTTTTAAAAATGCCATGGTGCTATTTATCTATGCGCAAAGTAAATGAAAAAAAAAATGTTTACATCGTACAAGTTTCCAAAAACAAAGATCTTTAGTAGTTTATGATTAAGGTAAAGGTGCTAGTTTTATTTATTTATTTATTTATTTATTTATTAAATTTTTATACCGCCCTTCTCTCGAAAGACTCAGGGCGGTGCAC
>JANHFT010006576.1:66830-83550 GCA_032467955.1 Pseudoxenodon macrops | reverse complement strand
TTTATGGTCCTGGACTGTTTTTCACATTTCAAAACCATTCACTCCCTTCCCATAAATGAAAATTGATCTGTAGTAATGCCTTGGAGGTTAAAACAACTATATGACAAATTGGCACAAAGGAAGGTGTATCTTTTCATACACATGTATATTTTCATACATGTGTAGTCCAGAGTTTGCTTAAGGATTATGTTTTAATTTACAAGCTTTACAGAAAATGGGTTTTTTAATTTAAAAAAGAAAGCTATAGGCTATAGGCTCTTAAACTGTCATGTTCCTTAAGAATTACTGATTTATATTCATGCTGTTATCTAAATTAAAATTGCTTATTTCATAATATGTCTCTTTTGCAGCTACCTCTGTCATTCTGACAATAAAAACATCTATACAGATTGTACCATTTTGGGGAATCTTTATGGCATATGGAAATATATGCCATGTTTTTTCAAGTTACACGATCTCAATTTCTAACCAAACTGTAATGAACAACCAGCAAAGTACTTTCAAAACAAATGAACCAAAGAGCTGCTGTTTTACTCTATTGGACACCAAAATACTGCTACAAGTTGTGATCTCCTTGATCAACAACCTTTTTGATGAGAAGAACACACTCTAATTTGTTCAGAAGCATGTCCCCTTAGCCATCTTCCTAAGGTTGAATCTTGATATGGAGATTGGAATCCATAGAATCCACGACTGTGTCTTGCTGAACTTTAGCTCAAAAGAAAACTCCATTATTTTCTTTAAAAAATTATCAAATGCAACAGACGTTCCCACACTGTTTTTTCACCAAACTTTGTTCGGAATACATGTAGTCCTCGACTTAAGACTACAACTGAGGCCAAAATTTCTCCTACTAAGTGAGACATTTGGCTAAGTGAGACATTTGCCCCATTTTACAACCTTTCTTGCCACAGTTGTTAAGGGAATCGCTACAGTTGTTCAGTTAGTAACAAGGTTGTTAAGTGAATCTGGCTTGACTTTGCTTGGAGAAGGTCGCAAAAGGGGATGACATGAACCCCAGAGACACTGCAACCGTCATAAATATGAGCCAGTTGCCAAGTGCCTGAATTTTGATCATGTGACCCTGGGGATGCTGCAATGGTTGTAAGTGTGAAAAACGGTCACAACTCACTTTTTTCAGTGCCGTTGTAACTTTGAACGGTCACTAAGTGAACTGTTGTAAGTCAAGGACTACCTGAGTATGGTAGCAAACAGTTCTGATACAATCAAAGAGAACCAACAAAAATTCGGCCCATAATTCATTTTCATTAATTTAGTAAGATAAGCCAAGTTAAAAATAATAAACTGAAGTATTCATATTTGAATGCCATCTACTCATATGACTAGGGGGCTAACAGAATGCATGCATTAAAAACAATTCTGTACTCGGCTGTAAAAACAAGGCCTGTTAGTGTTCTCATTGAAAAAGTCCCTCACTGAATGCCCTGTGAAATAAGGAGGTTTTACCTGCTTCTATTAAGATAAAAGGATGGAGGTTAACTTAACCTTGGGGTTAATGAGGAGTCTGCCATTGAAAATACTATTTACTGGGTTTCTGCCCCCTGATCACTCTAAGGATGGGCATCAGTGGTGGGTTGCTGCCGGTTCGGTCTGGTTCGCCCGAACCGGTAGCGGTAATTTGCCTCTGCTCGCCGAACCGGCAGCGATAGCTGGCTGGCCATGCCCCCAAACCGGTCCTCCGGCTGGAAATCGGGCTTCCGGTTCTAAAATGGCACGATAATAACCCTCTGTGCATGCGCAAAGCCTTCTGCGCATGCGCAGAGGGTTTTTACCCAGAAAACACGCACTTCCGATGTGACCCCAACCGGTAGGGAAGGTAAGAGGAACTCACCCCGATGGTCACCCATAGCCTACATTCTTGGCTAACTTATGTAGAGAAGGCAGATTCTGGAGAAGATAGTCCCAAATATAACAACGGCCCAAGTCAGTAAGGACTTTAGAGATTGCAACCCCCTGCTTGAACTGAAGCCTTCTGGCAATCAATGTAGCTTCTCCAAAATAGATATTATTCTGCTGGACTGATTAGTGTTGGCGGGCAAGCAGACAGCTGCGTCCTATGCCAGCTGATACTTCCAAGTCATCTTCAAGGGCAGACCCATACAAAATAAGTTACAGACTTCTGTGTCAGCTATACAAACGTCATAAAATGTCAATCAAGAGGAAGTAAATAGAAGGAAAAGAAAAGGATGGCTTCTTTTGATAATAGCCTGGTAATTCATAAAAATTTAATAAAATTTTAAAATGTGGAGGGTGCCCAGGCCACGTGATTAGTTTTCTCCTTATATAGAGAAGGACCCAATTAGAGCTAGACCAATTTAGAGAATTCATTCAAAACAAGATACAAAGATCTCAAACAATGTGCCTTGAATTTGTGATCATGGAAATCCATGAATGGCTGTATTTTTGTAAAATCATATTTTGATAAAATTAACAGCCTACTTGCCGACTTCCACAAATTATTATGGGAGTTTTTGTGTCAGCTTTTTTAAATAAAGAAAGTTTTAGTTTTTATATTGAATTCCATATCATCTGAAGTCAGAGTTATCTATTCTAGAGGAATAAAGACACTTTTACATTTCAGATATAAGTTTGTTTGGTTTTTAAACAAGAGAAACAAATTATCAAAATGAAAATACGGTTCCAGTCATTCCTAGATTTGTTTAACTGGAGTATGAGGGTTCATAGGATTTGATGAATGACATAGTAAAACAACAGTTTCCTTTGCATTTTTTGAAGTTATTTTTTCTTTATTATGAAAAGCCAACGACATTAGCTTTAGTTCCTCCAGTCTAAGTTCTGCAAGCAGAACATACTGTATAATGAGCTAATTGCATTCCAAAGTGTTTTTGTTTTTTTTATTTTCCCTTTTCCCCCTTACCATCTAATGATGCCATTGTTTGTCTTTTTCGATTGCCTCTCTACATCTGGATATCATAACTTGTGGTTTCTTTAACAGCATATATGATTGCAAGCTATAATGTTGCTCCAATTTGCTTGTGCATATGGGCTATTTATAATTGCACTCCTCTCTATTTACATCCTACTTTAAGAGATAAGGAAAGGGCTAAATATATACTGCCCAGCCTTCTTTCTCTCCGAGACTGGCATATGCTCTGTTTTCAGCATTGACTGACAGATTGTTCTGGGATCCCTGAGATGTCATCTGTGTTGAGCAGACAAAATCTTCTGCCAGATCTCATCCAAATCTTCTCTTCAGCAAAGTTCTCCAGATTTTTTGCTTGAATTAACAAGCCTTCCACATTTTAATACAGGCCAGTCCAATTTAGGTCCAGCAACCAATATTTCTTTTTATTGAAAACAGTAAGAAATCTTTTAATAGTGTAACATTGTCTGGATCCATTTTTCTTTGTTCCATCCATAATGCATGTACACACTGTCCAAATTCTCTTTCCATTTTTTCCCCTCCCAGTTTCTGTCTGTTATTTTTTTAAAGAATCCACCTCTGATCCCTCTCCTAACTTCCTTACCAGAAAGTGTTCTATTCTCTCTCTGTTTGTACTTATCTGCAAAGTGTTTCAGTGGATATATGAACAGTCAGACGGAAGCAATGGCTGAATGCAGGCTGTCAGAGGTTAACTTCATGGCCTCTTACTATAAAACAAGTCAGATTTTTTAAAATGATAATTTCTTGTACTTCTGTTCAGTGAAATGCATCCAGATTTATTTTGGTACTGGAAGAGAATTTATCTACCCTATTTTGAGCAGAATTAAATGCAGTCTATGGACAGGCATGGTACACCATTGTTTGGCAATGAAAAAGGAAAGAACATGATAAATAGGTAGAATGAAAGAATATTACAAAAACCTATTCATCCTGTGCACATTCAAAAACAAATTTAAGTCCATAGAGACATTTTTGAAGTTGTTTTGATTAGAAATGAAAATGGGAATATCTCAAACCGATGAATCTACATATGACTGAAGACCACGGACAGCATTTCAAAGGCAATGAGATTCTTTCCCCCCCCATATTATGATAAGAGAATTGGATGAAAAGCATTAATATAATCCTGTTTGCTGGCTTTCTATACATTGGCAGCAGCATTATACTACTGGTACTTAAAGTGATTTTTATTGAGGTGATATAGAAACATTTGTAACAAATAAAATGATGCCCCTGGACAATTCGGGAATTGGTAGCATCCATGTAGTCTACTGGCCACCATAATACTGCATTGTGGTAGCCTTTACAAAGAACTTCAGGCCACTTCTGATAAGATGCACTGAATTTTAGCTAAGCTTAAATATAGTTTTGTACGTGTACTTCAACATGTTTTCTCCACCTAGTCCATGTGACCTATAAACTGTGTTTGAAATTTTATTGAGCTGTGTGCACTCACACAACTTATGCCTTATTTAATAAATCATGATTGGTCAGTCATTGCTTAACATGATCCATAAATTCAGTCAAAGGAAATGGAAAACAGGAGCAGAAGAAAGAATTAAGCATCATGTCAGTGGCTGTGTTATTACTCAATTTTCTGAGTGTGCCGGTTACATGAACAATAAAGTAACCACATTAACTGGATTCACACAACACACTGAGGCACAAGCTAGCTAATTGCATTTTAACCTAATATGTTCTGCAAACTGAACCATTCACTAGATTAACCTGTATTTCCTTGTCCTGAGAATCTGATCAACTAAATAATGTTACCATTCTAAATCAGGAAATATCACAAAATGTCAACCAGGTCTAACTTGACAGGAAAAAGAAAGAACAGAATATGAAATGTCAGTCTGTGTTAAACAGGTTGATAAAACAGCCTAATTAACATTGATATTACGATCTTTGAAGACTGAAGGCAGCTATAATTTAGTTCTTATTCACATTTTATTTGTTCTATTCCCGGGAATTAAGTGGAGAAAGAATTAGTAGAAATAATTTCTTCACAAGTTTTAAATAGTAATGTAGATCGCAGTGTATGATCTTTTAAACAGAGATAATGTAACACACGTGACTTCTAAAAATAAATGCACTTTATATTAATACTTTAGGAGAAACTATAAGAGGGGTGTCAAACTCAAGGCCCGGGGGCCAGATTCGGTCCATGGGGTGCTTAGATCTGGCCTGCGGGGCCACCCTGGAAACAGTGAAGGACTGGTATGCAGTGCCTCTGCATGCAGCCTTCCTGAGCTCCATCTTTGCTGGCAGAGGGTTACAGGAGACCATCGCAGCTGAAAATGTAGCTCGCGAGGGCCGTGGGCAGCACTCCCAAGTTCCGTTTTCGCTGGCAGAGGGTTGCAGGAGGCCGTCACAGCTGAAAACAGAACTCGGGAGCCCATTTTCGCTGACAGAGTGTTTGGGCCACCATAGGCGCCCAAGACACAAGCGATGTTGAGCTGGCCATGCCCACCCCAGCCCCCTAAAGTCAAACATAACCCTGATGCGGCCCTCAATGAAATCAAGTTTGACACCCCTGAACTAGAAGGTAGTTTTTTTCTAATCTTTTTTTAATATACACTATGTATCTGAGATCTCTGGAAAACAAAGTATCCAATATACAGTTTTCATTGTATGCTAATACCCAATAAGCCTCTAAAATAAAGTCCCATTCCTCACAACCTGAAAACAGATGAGTTCTTAATGGAATTAATTTCAAGAATCACTAACTACAGGAGTAAAAAATGACAGTTTGTGCTATCACTTGGCAAGATCGTGCTGTCAGGTAGCAGATTTGATAAGAAACAGAAGGGAAGCGAATACAATAAAAAGCATGTTCTCTCAATTTGTATTAAACATTTCTGTTGCAACATAAAAAGAGTGCCAAGTTCAGAGATAACGGATACTCAGAAAAGCAGAGTAAATGTGCAATAATTAGTAACAAAAATGTAGTTATTAAAGTCTTACAATGAATAATGCTCTTTTTAATTAATATTTCAGAAGGTTCTGGAAGGATTTACCATCCCAGACTGTATTTCCATTAAAAAACAATACCAAGGGAGATTAAATACTGAGAGCCAAGAGGATGTAGCCTGACATGGCAAAACTGGCGTATAATGTAATAATTGCTGTAAAATATCGCTGATATTAGCGATCGGCTTTAGCTCTCTCGGCAGTTGAACTATCAGAGTTTAGCATCAACATTCCTAACTTTTTCAGCCTCTTCTCTCAGAGATGGTGGAGGTAAAAAAAAAAAAACTATTAAGATAACCTATGTCCAAATCACTAATCATGCCCTCCCAGTTAGCTTTAAGGAAGAAAAAAAGGATATTCCACATAAAATAATACAAGTTTATTGCATGGCATTCATAAGAATGGATACTATTCCTATGACCCATGCTTTTACTTTTGACCTACTATATTGCAAATAGTCCAAAGCACTATTCCTCCGACATCTTACATTATTATATGTGCTCCCTCATTTGCAAAGTCCTCATTGCTCAGCAAAGGAACACAAAGAATCCAACATCCTTTTCTTTGCTAAATAGTTAATAGGCAGCAAAACTGCAATTCCACATGCATCTAAGAAAGCTTGGGAAAGCCTCCAAGGTACAAAGATTGAGGTCATACGTTATCCTAAATTACAATTTCTTTTACCCCAGACTTTTTAAACAAGCTTTAGTGGCCTGGTTCAAAACATGACAAATAGCACAAAGTGTGAGTAGCATCATTTAATGCTGGAGGGAAAGGGAAATGAATCTACACTGCTTTAAATTGTAGAACATCAAGTCTGGCAAGAGAGGCATAGTAAGGATCCTGTCTAGAAAGGAATGTCATCTGATGGGACCTAGGAGGAGAGCCGTTCATGCTGCAGCACCTGTCCTTTAGAACAGGGGTCTCCAACCTTGGCAACTTTAAGACGTGTAGACTTCAACTCCCAGAATTCCTCAGCCAGATTGTAGACCCCTGCTTTAGAACATCCTCCACCTCTTCTGCTATAGGTGAGATGAGTCCCAACCCTGCAGGCCTTCTAGAAAACTCTTAAGATATGGTTTTGTCATCCTGCCTGGTGGTCTGGTAGTGATAGAGAGCCTGCTGATTAGATGCTTTGTTAGCATATATGAAGGTGGAATAACTAAAAGTCATTGCCTTTGGAACTGTTCATGCTACTTATCCACGATATGATTTCCAGGGCCTCTGGAACTTTCTGCCCCTCTTTTTGATATTTAGATCTCAACATAGGTAATGCAAATCCTTGCTTCGTGTTTCTGTTTCTCTTGGTTTTTGCCTGCTTTTTACCCTGTTTTTCCCACTTAAATGATGTTGACATTTGCTGATGCTTATTAAATAAACCTCAAGCTATATTTTTGCTAGCTGTATTGAATGACATATGTAATTGTGCCAGTCTAGATATGAAATTCACCAGGAACGTGCTGGGTACACGAAATGAATACCGATTTTTCAGCAAAGTGCTGAAAATACTGGTTGTATGGTAGAGATTTGCTGAGGAAAACCCTTGTCTGTGAACATTGTTTGGAGAGTTAATCAAGGAATTTACTTTTACCTTCCATACTCCCTTTAAAGATAATAACATTTCAGGTATCTGATAAAACTTCCATTGTTTTAGTCTCAAAACAATTCTAAAATGCAAGTAATGCAATTTTGTGTCTACTCAAAAGTAGTAAATCTCACTAAATTTAGTTATGCCTTCTCACCAAGATCTGCTTGAGGCAGGACAATTGGGGTAGAGGAGTCTATTGACTCTTTCTGCAACACAGTTCACAGATCATTCCTACAGAATTGACATTTGTTGGGTTTGGACATTTCCCCCCTCGATTCTTAACCCATTTAAACCCATCAAGTTCGTTTGTTTACGGCTTAGCTTAATCGGTGACCTCTGCGCTGTAGTTCACTCAACAAACCACAGTTAAGAAATGGTGATTGAGTTCAATATATCAAAAAGATTGTTACTTTGGAGAAGAGATTGAAGTTTTCTGATGGAAATGGGGAATAAACTGGTGACTTCGTGAAACCGGAGGGGGAAGAAATCAAGACCGTATGCTGTTGTTTTCATGCCACAATAAAAAGAGCCACGTGCCTAAAACATAAAACCGGTACAAAATCATGAAATAGTAAAGAGAGAAAGAAGAAAGGACCAAGTGTCGGAAATCGGGAAAAGCAATGTTTTCCTGTTTTAGTGTACCATAAGTAAACAGGAATGAAACCATTCTTCAAATTACAGTATTGAACCAAGTACAGAGATATCCTGATGTTCACAACAAGACAAATGTACAAAAATGGCTAAAAGTCTCCTGCTTTTGCCCAAATAAACCCTGATGCGTGTCATGGAACTATGTTATAAAAACTAGACACCTTGTGTTTCCATGAATGTGTGTCTACAGTGAAATGGCATAGAATTCTGTTCTTACTTGCAGTAATTATGAGTCTCAAAATAATCTTTCGCTCTTCTTGCTCTACAAAACTCTTTGCCCCTCAGAAATTGAGATAATTACTTGAACCTGGTTCCCTTGCCATAGATATAGCAAGTTACAAAACTTCAGAAACTGACTCAACTCTTCTTTTACTGGCAGGCATCTCATAATTCTGAGGAAGTCCAAGGGGCACTACTGATGTATTTCATGCTGACCTGTATGGATTTTAGTTTAAATATTCCTTTAGATATCTAAAGAACAGTTCAAAAACCGCTTGGCCTAGAACGTTTTAATCCCTCTCCCTCAGCATCAGTCCCCAGTACAGTGTATTCTTACTATGGTAACCTGTAAGCGGTACTTTGTTCAATAGGATGTACCAGGGAATAAACCACAGCAGCGCTGCTGTTTCCCTTCATATTCTACAAGCACAATTTGTATGATTGCACAATAATATCAGGCACGTCTCCTATGTAATCAATTTTAGCGTCTCTTTTCTCTGGCTTTCTGCAGCTTCTGTCAACATGAGACAACCTTAATTTTACTGCTAAACTGCAGGAATGTATTTTTATTTTGGTGATTGAATATTATCAATTTCTTTTGAAGCAACAACCACAGCAACAATGCCTCATTTAAAAATAAATAAGGTTCTTGCATAGATTTTGCCTTCTCTTTATTGAAAAACAGAGCTGGAATATAACTGCAGCTGTTAAGGTTCAGGATAAATCAATTAATATGTTAATTTTAAATATGCGTAGTGTGGAGGAACTTTTAAGCTATGTTATTTCATCATTATTTTAACATCATATATTAAAATTATAGTGTTTTATAATGTATTTTGATTGTTTCAGTATTTCATTTGGTGATTTAAATGTGTTGCAAGCTATTCTGGGAAAATGTAGCTTTGAAAAGCAGCATGCCCATTTAAAATTACATGAAATGGAATAACACTATAAATAATCATCTATTCTCCAAATAAGGACTGGATATAGTTTCCCTAAGAAAAAGACATATCAGCAATAAGACTACTTTCAACATTCTTTTCTTCTCTGTATATTTCTGATCATGTGTAAAATATCTTATGTAAAACAGCTCATGAAGGAAATGTGTGCTTAAGGAATTATTATTATAATTGTTATTATGTTTGATAATTTTGCATCTTGTTATATTGCTAAGCCCCCCCGCCCCCCAAAAAAACCTCCCAAGTATTTGTGCTATGACAGATAACAGGTTGTTCCTTGTAAACCATAATATCCTGCATTTTCATTCTTCATGGAAACAGCAAATGACATTTATAAGATAGGAATATATGGCCTGCCAGAGACAAAGAGAAGGGCAACATCTAAATGAGAAAATGGCTTGCAAAACGCATTTCTCTGGTTTTCCCATTTAGTGAACTTTTGATAACCATTGCATCAATTAGGCCTAATCAAATATTATTGGCATAAGCACTGCTGTCTCCTAAAGCTATTTCACTTCTGTGCCTTCAATAGTAGGAAACATTATCCTTGAAAATGGCATGAAATTGTAGGCTCTTTCAGCTCAGTAAGAAGGCCAAGGATGAGATAAAAGATAATTACAGCTGATAAATCCAGAAAATACATTTGAAGTCATCTGGTATTTATTGGCGGCCAAAGGTATAGGTTAATAAAGTCTCCTAGAACCCTAAGAAATGCAGTTTTATCCTTTCCTTCTCTCTCTTACACTGCATTTGAAGTGCATTTTCTTTGCATTTTGAAGAAAATTATGATTTATGAAATGGATCCATTTGACAGGGTATTTGGGGGAAATCCTGCACCAGAATTAGAAGGTTATTGTAGAGAAACAGTGGGAAAAAATCACATTCGTTGAATGTGTTACAGGAATACGTTCTGGTTTTGCCTCTGCAAATTTTAGATAAACAATATAGGAGTATGATTTTTTTGGGGGGCTGATTTTTAACAGACCCAATCCAGAATACAACTATGCCAAGTCGATAGCCTTGACTATTGTAATCGTTTTGGCCACTTAAGACCAAAAGGGCCCGGGAGAGGATTCTCTCAGGGACTCCTTCCCCTCATCAGCATTTCAGCTTTTTGGCCTATCATTTTCACCGCCACCACCATCAGAATACTTTAGACCAGTGTTGGCGAACCTTTTTGGCACCAAGTACCAAAACGGGAGTGTGCGCGCACTGGGGAGCACAGGAAACTGGAAGAGCAGCTCCACAGCACCAGAGGTGGGTTCCTACAGGTTCAGACCAGTTCTACCGAGTAGGTAGTAAGCCACTAGTGATGTCACGGAGCTGGTTCTGGTCCGTGGATGCCACCATCTTTTTTTTAAATTATTTTTCGGGGTGGTGTTAAAAAAATTTTCCAGTTTTTTTTTTCTTCTGCACATGCGCAGAAGCTGAGTTTCCAACACTGCGCATGTGTCGCCATCTTGTTTTCGGCCTTTTTATATTTTTTTGGGAAATTGTTTTCTACGGCGCATGTGTGTGCCCATGTGGTGCAGGAGGCAGCGAACTGGCGGCGAGGTAAGTTAGAACCCACCCTTGCCCGACATGCATATGCACACTGGGAAGCTGAGCTTCTGGTTTCTGGTGCATGTGCACCGGTCACCTGGACTTCCAGTTTCTGGACCACAGGCGCGCACGGAGATCAGCTGGCTGGCGTTCATGCATGCGCTGGAAACCGGAAGCTCAGCTTCCCAATGCATGCACGCATGCCAGTGCTCCTATGTGCGAAGACCATGTGTGTGCCGGAACCCGGAAGAGCAATGGGCGACGGCTGGCATACCCGGACAGATGGCTCTACATGCCACTTCCGGCACGTGTGCCATAGGTTCATTATCACAGCTTTAGACTCTGCTCCAAAGAAGACCCATTCATGCTTGCTTCCCCAAAAACATTTGATGTATTAAAATAGATATCTTACATTTTTAAGTGAAATCCAACTTCAGAGAGCTAACAATGTAAAGAAAATTAATAAACACATAATTTACAAACAGTTATTTCCCCCCCTGCCCTCTGCTGCCCTCCTCTTCCCTCCCCTTTTTCTTTTCATTGTAATTAGGATGTTTAACCTGATTCTATTTTCTGTCATGTGATTTTAACACATTTGATATTTTTTGCTTTTGTTATTTTAAATGTTTTACTTAACTGTAGCTCAAAAAGATATACAGTTTAAAATAAAGGTAAAGGTTTCCTTTGTCTAGTTGTGTCTGACTCTAGGAGGCCATCATCTCCATTTCTTGGTCAAGGAAGCCAGCATTATCTGAAGACACTATCATGGTCATGACTACACACCAAGGAGTACAAAATGCAGTTACCTTCCTATTGAAGTGGTACCTATTTATCTACTTGCATGTTTTCAAACTGTTAGGTAAGTGGGACCTGGGGCAAGTAATGGGAGCTCACCCCGTCACACAGTGGTCAGGTCTGAAACCTGGGCTATCAGTTTTCCAGCTGACAAGCTCAGCATCTTTAACCACTGAGCCATCATCCCCCTCAGTTTGAAATAAACATTTACAGATATTTTGTTTTGCTTGATTAAAAATGTCTAGGAGAAAACAGTAAACTGAATACTTACAACTAATTTTATCCCACCCCTCTGAACTTTGCAGGACACATTCACTGGTGGGCTTCTCTGCTGGCAGGACTGTTTACTTACATGGACAACACTGACCATATCCTTGAAGGATGGGGACACTGCGTTATAGCTCCCATACATAAAATATGAGGCAAGGAAGACCATAAAATGTACAGACCTATAAGTCTTACTGATATAACAATAAGATGTATGCAAAACATCTCTTGAGAAAAAGGAAGGCTTGAGTGATTGAGAAAAACATATTAGTGGAAGAACAGACTGGATTCAGACCTGGGGACTCCACAGTAGATACGTTTTGTGCCACACCAATTTATTACTAAATATGCAACATATAGTAAACACCGTAGATCTGAGTACAGCATTTGACGTAATAGAGGCACCTTATGGAAGAAACTGGCCAAACTAAATATAGAACCCAGTCCTAGTAAACACCCTCTATTGCAGCAATTCTCAACCTAGCAACTTTAAGATAGGTAGACTTCCAACTCATCTTGGGCTCAATGTTGTTTAACTTTTATGGCAATGACATCTTTACTGATGTTCATGTGCCAAAGAGCCTTAACAGACGTAGACAAATGGCATGGTTCTGATGGCACATTTACAATTAGATCTGAGAAGACTGGTGGGGGAAATGCAGTGTTTTTTTCACTTCTAATTCTTTGAAGATTCTTCTTCTTCTTGTGCCATATCCTTCATCGGACGTTGGCGATCATGTTGGCAATCCTATTTTTGTCAACAGCCACATGAAAATGTGCTGCTGAGTTTTGTCCAAACCAATCCCTTAGGTTTTGAAGCCATGATGTTCTTCTTTTGCCTGGATCTCGTTGAAGATTAATAAAACTAATTCCAAAGTAATGGCTTTTGGAAAACGGTAGGTCAAATACAACTGGCACTTGAAAGGGAAGCCTATAGAACAGTGCCTTATTTCTCATATTTAGGAGTCATTTTTTACAAACAAGGCCTGGAGCTAACCACTTCAAATGAAGCTCAATAAAGACCACAGCAAGTTCTAAAATGCTAACTAAATTACTCAGTTATAACTACCCAAGCACTCGCCCCCACCCTCCATTATAAAGGTTCACAAGGCAAAAATCATATAATTGCTAATTTACGGTGTACAATTGTGGGGCCTATCAAAGGCTCACCTACTTAAACAAAATCAAACACATTTTTAAAGTTTTATTCTGGAGATCAACAGGAATACACTGAAATAGGTCACCACTCCATTTATTGTCTAACAGTAATCAAAATCTTTAACTTCTGGTGGATGATTCTCCCAACAGAACCTGACAAACTACCAAAAATTAGCTTTGAAGAACAGATGGGGACACTTCAACACACCACTTGGATGCATCAACGTCTCCAAATCATCTCACAGCTCACAGCTTGGCTTCTCAATGCAGCTTGGCTTCTCAATCTACTCCCAGCTGGACATCAGGCCAAGGCAATATTCAAATAAAGAGTTTTGGACATTAACATCCAAACCAATATTGAGTCACTTGCAAACATCAGATTGTTGAAATAGTTAGCCAAGAATAAAATGTCTTCAAACAGAAAAATACCGGTACCTGGCATTAGGTTACCACAAATTCCCATTGGATAGCCTTTACCAAAGCAAGATTTGAGAAGCTAGGTTCTATGTTTAAATATAGACAAGTCCATGAAGTGCCATATTATGAGAGAACGTGTGTTTATGGACCACCAGAAGAAGAAATAACTCTGAATTACATGCTCCAGAAAGAACTCGGCCTTTACCAACACTACTTGACAGAACCATATATTGAGACCATAACAACAGATTGTCTTATTCCAATCATTATAAACATTATACATCTGATTTTTGCTGCCCATCTTTTAGAAGAAACACATATTAGCATTCCTTCCATGTAGTATCTGGGAGATTTAAAAAAAAATCTAATTAGTGGGATCTACACTTCTGAATCGATCAGATTTCGTCAGTCCTGAACAGATCAGTTTCTCAGTATTAAAAGAATGAAAACTAAATGCTCTATTATAAGATTCCAGAGGTTAAGAAAGGAACAGGGCACAAACACATATAGGCTATTATATCTTACACTATGTTATCTCATTCTTTTATCTTTATTTTATTTTATCTTACCTTATTTCATCTTATTTTACCACATCTTACCTTATTTTATTGTTGCTTATTGTGGTTGACACCCATTGTTTTGATGTGGTCAATTGACTAATAAATGAGGTTTACTACAACTCCTACAGTGATTATTCACCCAAGAAAATATTACCTAATTCCAGTTCTAAAAATCTGGGCTTTTTAGGGAATTTGTTTTTATTACTTTATTGATGGCTCTGGTGCAGTGAATAATTTCATTCCCTTTTATATTACTCACTTGCTACTTTAATTTTGTTTATATATTACTTTTATTGAAATTTTTCTACAAGAAGGTAAAAGTAACAAACTAATATATAAAATAAGGAACAAAAAAGAAAAAGAAGGATATAAAAGTAAAGAGTGCAAGAAAAGAAAAAAGTTGAAGAAAACTAGAAAAGCAAGAAAAGAAATAAAATAGTGACTTCACAGAAGTTATGAGAGTAAATATAGTTTAACCTGTCTAAAGTTACATCATATTACTCTTCTTTCTATCCTATCAAATAAATAAAAAACCAAAAATCACAAGTTTGTTTTTTCTCTTTTTTTCAATCTTTATACAAAAAGTCCATTTTGCCCTTGTTCAAAATAGGATGGTTAATCTGTCAATATAAAGTGACAGGTGATTGACACTTTTACAGCCAATAGTAATGCCCACTTTGATTTCTAATTCAAAAGACAGCAATGGGAACTATGGGAATAGCTCTAGATATTGAATGCAGCCAATAGTGGTCACTATTCAGATAATTTCTTCAGATACCAATAAATAGTAATCCCTTACTTTGATCCAAAAGATTTCTGTGATAAGGGAAATGGGTGGCCTTTCCACCACCCTTTCCAGGGATCCCAATCTTCTACTCAGGTCATGGTTCCAAGCAGGGGTGGGTTCTGGAACCTGCTACTGCTGATTCATTTATGGATGTGCCGGGTACGCTTTTCGTGCGCATGCACAGTAGTAAAAAAAAGCTGCGCATGCACAGAAGCAAAAAACAAGATGGCAGTGCCTATTGTGGTGCCTATGACACCACTGAGAGAACTGGCTTGGGGGCATGGCAAGTCTGGGTCGCTGCCAGTTCCAGTGACCTAGGCCGCCAACTTACTAATGGTTCTGTAGAAGCGGTCCAAAACGATAGGAACCCACCTCTGGTTCAAGGGTTGAAAAGACACAAAATGGGATAACGTACCTGGGCCAACTCTCCACGGCCAATTTGCCACAGGACAATTCAGAAATTCAATTTAATTATTTAAAATAATTTACAAATTATTTTAATTTTTTGTCATTCACATTTCATTTTGTCCCTCCTTTTGCATCCTTTCTTTAATTATTCTATTCCAGCATTTCTTCAATATTATGTAACTTTTGTCCTGCGGTGAGTTGTCCTACGGTGAGTTGACCGTAGCAAGTTGTCCAGAAAATTGGCCATGGTGAGTTTGCCATGGCAAGTTGGCCGTGACGAGTTGGCTATGGCAAATTGTCCTAGACCCAAAAAAAACCAGGTCTGTTAGGTGGGTCTTCCTCTTGTCTATCTTGAGGAGGAAGAAAGACTCAAAGCCGGGGGGGGCGCAAACTGAATGGGAGGAACTCACCTATGGATTTGCCATGTCGTAATTGGGAGGACGAGATGCAGGTTGGATTGTTGTCCAAAATCAGTCATTCATTTGAGCAAACAAAGGACAGGCTGATTCTGAAGGCATCTTTCCCTGCTTGTATGCGGAATGAAGATGGGTATGCCATTGTCTGTGATCCAAGCACTTGCCCCTGATGCCAATTGACATTGTCTTTTCCCTTCCGGGAATTGTGGGCTAGTTGGAAGAGGGGTGTGTGGGGAGAAAGATGTCTGGAAAGGATGGTGAAGAGATTGATTTTGTTAGGTAGCAGGAAGAAACTGATAACCATCTGTGGTCAATACTTCTTAGTTGGAAATAAGTACGTCAGAGGCAGATAGCAACCACACCCAAAGGATGGGCTGGGCTGCTTTGTGTCAGGCAGCACACATACACCCACGCCACCTTTTTCATTAATGTTCTGGAATGTGGTCCTGGTCTGGTCACACACCAGCCTCTTTATTTCTCACCGGTATTGCTAGGGCCCAATACATAAGCTTTTTTTTTTAGCAGACCCGTAGCTGTCAAAAAGGCATCAGATATCTTCAAGTTGTTTTCAATTCCACTCAATTAATTTCTCAAAAGAATTTCCAGATTCATAGGAATTTACAAAGAGCCAGGATTAAATACAGGCCTTTCCTTTTCTTCTGCCAACCCTCAAGGATGGATCGAAGAGCATTTCTAGACAGCCATTCATATTATTCCTCAGATATTTGGCAGACGTTTTGTATTACTTCACTGCTATTTTCTAGCCAGCCAGGTGGTCACCAACTGACCAATGCAAAATTGGGGGGGGGGAATTGACCCTCACCAATACTTTCATTCCTCTTTTCCCATGTGGTTTTTCTTTTTCTTTTTTTAAAGGAAGCACAAATGGAAGGGAACTTGAGCTATGTAGAAGGTAGTATGTAGCAAAGGTTCTATCATATCTCAAGACCTAAAATAGACACCTAACATCAAAAACATCATAAAAAAAGCACAACAAAGAATGTTCTTTCTGCGCCAACTCAGGAAGCTCAAACTGCCCAAGGAGCTGCTGATC